>JAPMLY010000594.1:60000-87500 GCA_026401115.1 Tetraselmis chui
TGTGTATTTTCGTAATCAAAAAATATTTTACTCATCTACCCATCGTGGCGCTGCGCAGTAGTCAAAGACGTATCCTAATCCCAATCCCAATAAGTCGATATGTTCTTCAAAAAAAAAATGTCGCATTAATAAATGTTCAGAAATCCAATCGAGCTGATGATGAGGGGACCCACCGACAGACAGACAGACAGAGAGAAGGGACACAGACATTTTAGCTAATGTCCATGGCGGTAGGATTAAAAATTTCTTACAAGAAAAAGTAGTGGAGGCCACCGAGCAAAAAAGCATTGAAGAAAGGAGGAAAAAACCTAAGCCCGAGGGACAGGAAGGCGGTAGGATTCAAATCAGTCTCTCATCAGTAGTAAGGACACTTCGCGAAATACAAGTATTATGTACCCGTACGAATATCGACGCTTGGATGATATGCCGGCACGACGCCACGACCCATTAGCTTTATTAGAGGGGTGCCATATAAGGATTATATTGTAGAAGATGCCTCGTGCGGGATGGAGGGATGGCGCGAGTTGATAGGGACGAGCGCCGACGTACTGTGTGAGGGTAACAGAAAGGGTGAAGAGCAGTACCGTAGCGATAGCTACCTGTAGTGCTCGTAATCACTTTCTGGTCATATTGGTATTCTAGAGGTTTAAACTACATAGGGGGCGAGAATAGTCGGGCGTTGCCACGAGGTTACAAAATCTAGCCGCTAGATTACGCATTTTACCTACAGTGGTAAACAAACAAACATGCGCTTACCCCTATTATATGACTCGCCGACACATGAAGGTCGTACACCTTCTCCTTTGCGCGAGCACACCTCGATCGCGCAACGGCATATCGACTCTAGAAGTATAGCAAGGTGAAGATCTCCACCATCACACGGAAAGTGAGATGATACGTTGGCTACTATCGAAACATCTCACAGGTAATTATGGGCGACAATCTACAAGAACACATGTACCCAACCTGGGACGAAAGCGGTGACATCAAGGCGCGACCATCTCCGGCGAAGTTTCAAAACTTATGTAATGTTTTTAACAAGTTCCTCGTGAAGGTAGACCGCGATCAAACGAAACCCCCAGTCCCTAACAAGCAACAAAAACATTACGCCAATACATGCCGACGCCGTATGTGAGGGTAGGAGCGTGGACGAGTACGCCACGCATGTACATGCTAACTCGACCAAGACCGCGTACATCGACCCTCGCGGCTGGATCGACCTACTCCCTAGAGCATTCATCGGTATTTTACCACAAGTAAACGCCTTTGTCCCTGAACGGTAGGCGCCTCGACACGACGAGACATACATTTTTCTATCGGACAAAAAAACGAATTTTCTCTTGCGACGAATATAGACACCTAGCATCCTATGGGGTTTACTCTACAACCGCGGACGCGGCGCTCGAAACAACTATGGGTACGATTTGCAACAAACCTCTACCATAGCAAAAAGTCCCAAGGGAACCTCTACCACATCATAAAGAACCCACGCATGGGGCGACTCGGTCATTTGGACACTCAAGGTTGTCACGTAGGCCGTCGAGTCGTGACTTACCTACATTCGTCGGCTCGAAGTAACGAGTACATGCAAAATGTCATGCAATGAACTTTTACATGACTGTACTCGTCACACTCGTACCCTCCCCATCGACAGATTTTGAGGACAGCCGCGAGGTTGACCTACGTTGTCTAGGCTCTTTAGATGGAGCAATTACCGGGACTTAGGAATGCGCGTTGGGTGAGCGTGCATGAAGTCGATGTACGCCTGAATCTTGGCAAACTTGTGCCATTGGGGCGTCTCCAAGAAATCTTGTAACGGCGTTGTACGATGTACCTCGTTTAGCCGGTGCTAGACATGTGAAATGTCGTCATCATTGAAGTCCGTCATGAAGATGAAATATTTGCCATGACGTCTAGGTAATGACTTGATGCACACAATATAGATGTGCGAGACGCCCAACTCCTCATCGTCTCCTTCTAGATCAGTCACCGGGACAACAAGTCGCAGCGAAGTGTCGTTGTTAAAAACTAGCCTCGAAGGGACTGTTGCTCAATTCCGAGCGCACGAGTAGCGTTGTACGCAATTCCACTTGAGGCAACATCTCTGTCCGGTTTGTTCCATCGTGTGACGAGTACAGTCCTACAACAATACAGTGCATGACATTGTACAGGTACTCGTTACGGATACCAATTCGTGCCTTTCCACATGATGGACGTATACTCGTGGGTACGTCGCTACTGCAATATTGTAATGGTGCTGATGCTACAGTACGACCAGTACCTCCCGGTACGTACAGATATGCATAATTAATCTAACCAGCCAGATGACGCGCCAGAACGAGCTCTTCGATGCAGAATGAGCCGCGTCGTGAAACCCAATGCTAGGCAGGCCGCGTCTCGAGGACAGATGACGACGGTTAGACAGCCCCAACGCCTGACACGTAAGCGAAGCTTGCAGGCGTAAGTGATCTGGGCAGAAACCTATTTAAGCCCAGTGCAGTAGAGGGAGGTGACAGAACCTTTTAACAATTCCTTTGTTCACTTACAATATATATTGCCTAAGTACAATAGTGAGACATCTTTCACTAATTGCCTCTCGACAACATCATTTTGCCATCTTGCAACAACAGAACTAGACAGACTAGAACAGATTTGTGCTAGCGTTTAGCTTTCAGAGGCTAACCGCCACAATCGTAACAACAAAAGCAACGTAGAACAAACGTGATGCTGACGCACTCCGTTAGCCGATCCGGCTCCGGTTGTCGATTGGAAGACATGTTGAGTCGCGTTCCAAATTTATCTACATCAGGCTATTGAACTGATATTTCACAAATAATAACCTGATGTCCTTAGATCATTACTGTAATCAGGCATAATAACCTTGTTACTCCTACTACCTACCACCCGGTACGGTACTGTACCGTACCTCCACTGCACGCTCTCCGTCTTTTATTACCGTAGCATGCCGCCGGAGTATCATCCCACCCAACCACTCACTTTACATTACACTCGCACGCACGGCTGCGGCCAGCAGAACAGTACCGAGTGAGACGTTCCCACGACAGCAGGTGTAAATAACACATCCAATTATCCTCATTGAAAGGTAAGCGGGGCTTCATTCCACGGAGTCTCTAGCGACCCGCCGCAAGGACAGCCCTGCTGCCGCGCTCATCTGAAACCCGTACAGTCGGCATTCTATCGGAGTCGTAGTCGTCGAATCTTGTGGCGGTGACAGCAGGCCAGATTCGGAACAGTCACCCACAGACGCGCTTCCGCGTCTCATCGACATGTGAACGATCGTCACCGCGATACAGGGACGGTTAGCTGTGTACGTGTGATACAAATACTGAATCGTCGGCTTTGTTGTGCTGCTTGTTTCAGTCACTTTTTAGCGCGGCGACGCAGCTTTCGGAGATTTAGTATCACAACAAAAGGCGTGGCGAGTGAGCAGTGCCGAGAGTCACGTCCTCAACGCGGGAGCGGAGGCTGAGAAAGACAGGGGATCACAGCTTTCGACGCGCTGAGTAACGGCCCGCGACAGGCCGCGGCCGATGGGCGGGAATTGCTTTCCGTCTGCGACGGGAGGACGGCGCCGACCGACCTCAGCTCCTCCCCCGCCCGGCACTCGACTCCCCCTCTTACTCCTACTCCTCTCGGCGCTCATCACACACACACTTGGTATCCGTATCGACAGCATCTACCCTGAGCAAGGCGGAACCGCGGGCGGCACCAGGTGAGCTAAACTCCCACCCTTCGACTTTCGGAACGCCCTTTTCTTTTGCGACTGAAGTGAGTATCGGCGGTGCCGTGGTTGGGAGCGACTCAAGTCTGCTGCCAACGTCTGAACCGGCAGGCTCACCATATTTGGTTCCGGCTTCTCTGGCGACCACTACACCGGACAGAATGCGGTTCGTTTGGGGCCTCACGAGTGTGAGGTGCTGGACTACTACTCCACCGCGTACATGGTGAGCTGCCCTTTGAACCTGGTTTAATCACTTTTTAACAGTCACCTCGTCACTGCCGGGACGGCCAAGTTTCATCAGGGCTTGCGGGGGAAGCACGACTGCTCATGGTCACCTGTCTGCCATTGCAGATTACTTGCGTGACACCGGCGGTCGAAACGGACAACAGCTTCACGGTGCAAGTGGAGGCGGGGGGGCTGGTAGCGCAGCACTGCTGCTTTGCCTACGCGGAATGGGCGAGCCCAGGTGGGGATGCTAATGCTGCTACTGCTAATTCTGATACTCTGTGTGTGTGGATGGAGTGTGGTGTGGCTTGGTTTGGTGGGGTGTAGTTAGGTGTGGTGGTGGAGGTGGTTATGCTAGTGGCGGTGGTCGTGTTGTGATTGTGTGTGTGTGTGTGTGTGTGTGTGTGTGTGTGTGTGTGTGTGTGTGTGTGTGTGTGTGTGTGTGTGTGTGTGTGTGTGTGTGTGTGTGCGTGCGTGTGTGTGTGTGTGTGTGTGCGCGTGTGTGTGTGTGTATTTTTGTGAGTATGAGTGTGTGTGAGACTGTGTGTTTGTTAACATGTGTGTGTGTATGTGTGCGAGAGAGAAAGAGAGAGAGTGAGAGAGAATCAGGGAGATAGTGATAGAACTGTGTGTGCGAAAGAGATTTGTGGGCGTGTGTGTGTGTGTGTGTGTGTGTGTGTGTGTGTGTGTGTATGTGTTTGTAAGTGTGTGTGTATGTTGGCGTACGCATTTATGTGCGTGCATGTGTGTGTGTGAGAGAGAATTTCTGGGTTTGAATTGCATGGGATACCCGTCACATCCCCGGAGAAGATAGACAAGGATTGGCGAACCTGTTGGGCTGATGGCTGCTATGTCTGCATGTGTGTGTTGCTGCGCAGAGGTGGAGGGGGTGTGGCCGAGATCGGCGGGGCCCGGGCATGAGGTCCTGCTGTGGGGCCCCCACAAAGGGATGTTCGATAGCTGGGACGCCGGCCGTGTCATCAGCAGCGTCAGCCTGGGCGCGCAGTATTGCGAGGTTAGCCCGGAGGCGGGGGAGGAGGCGCTGTGGCGGGATGGCAACCGTTTTTACTTACGGTGCACGTTGCCTGCGATGGGCAGCTTTGATGGCGAGGAACAATCCCAGTTCGGGCAGGCGGGAATGTACAACATCACACTCGAGTTTGCGCCCTCCTCTGATTGGGCAGGCGGCGGTAAATTCTGAGCCCCCTTCATCCATACATCTGTCTATATGCAGTGACGTGCAATGTTGTGCATACTCTATGCGCGTGCGCGTGCGTGCGTGTGTGCGTGTGTGTGTGTGTGTGTGTGTGTGTGTGTGTGACCAAATCCTTCACTTTACTACGTGGCCGATTGAAAAGAATCGATTAAAAGACTTGAAATCGAAACGGTGTGTGTGTGTGTGTGTGTGTGTGTGTGTGTGTGTGTTTTCGTGACTGTGTGTGTGTTTTCATGTGTGTGTGTTCATGTATTGTGGGTGTTTCTGTGTGATTGCGTGTGGATGTGTGTGTGTGTGTGTGTGTGTGTGTGTGTGTGTGTGTGTGTGTGTGTCTGTGTGTGTCTGTCTGATTATGTGTTTGTGTGCGGGGGGGGAGAGATTATGCATGCATTTTAAAGTATGTATGTCTGTGTGTGTGGGCGAGTGTAGGTGCGCGCTCGTGTGTGTGATTGTGTGGGTGTGTGCAAGTGGGTTTTGCGTATATATTTTAGAGTTTGTATGCATTTGATTTTGTATGTGTGCATACATATGAGTGTGTGTGTGTGCGTGTGTGCGTGCGTGTGTGTGTGCGTATTTTGTGGGTGTTTTCTATGTGAGTCCGTGTGGAGCGGTGGGTGTTTTCTGTGTGTGTGTGTGAGGGGGGGAGATGGAGAGCATGTAAGCATGTGCAAGTGGGTGTGTTTGTGTGTGGTCGAGTGTGGGTGCGCGCCCGTATGCGTGTGATTTTGTGATTATGTGGGTGTGGGTATGTGCGAGTGGGTTTTGTGTATGTGTTGTAAAGTTCGTATGCATTTGATTTTGTGTGTGAGGGTTTGGGTGTGTGTGTGTGTGTGTATGTGTGTGTGAGTGCGTGTGTGTGTGTGTGTGTGTGTGTGTGTGTGTGTGTGTGTGTGTGTGTGTGTGTGTGTGTGTGTGTGTGTGTGTGTGTGAATTCGCACGCTAAATCGATAGATATTTGTCAATGTGTATATGTAAGGGTGGTTTAGTCGTTTGTAAATGCGTGCATTAATATGTGTTCGCAGTTGTAGCTGACACCGACTTTGTTGTTGGCTCTGGTGTAAAAGGCTACGCCGCGATGGAGAACCGGATCGCGGATCGCTCCGGGCGTCCATACGACCTGCAGGTGCACCCGGTGGTGACGAGCATGGAGCCTCACAGCGGGAGCTTGGCGGGCGGCACCACAGTGACGCTCACCGGCGCGGGCTTTCCGACGATCGTGAAAATTGCTGATGGCGAAGTGTCGCCGTCGTCGACGGCGAATGATGTGGACATCATTTTACCGGGCCGCTCCAAATGCAATGTCCAGTACAGCAACAGCTCTCGTCTTGTTTGCATGACGGAAGCCACTGCTGGCACCGTGGTGTCAGAGAACAATGACCAGGGGGGCACTGGGTCCTCTCTCGCGGCTGCCTTTCGTGCGCTGCATCCTGGTGCACGCGGCATGGAGTACTTGCTGTGGTACAACCAAACCGAGTTAGACCGCGACTGGATTTCACAGATGACATGGGACGAGGGGAGCGCCAATGAGAGTTTGGTTTTGAGCTCAGAGTTTCATGCGCCCCGCCACCCACAGGTACTATTTTGTTCCATACACATTTTCGGAAAGACTAATTTGATTTACGCCTACGGCCACACAGCTCAAACAGTCAACATTTTAGCCTCTTTCTTTGTCAGCGTTGTCTGTCGCTCGCCTTTGGTCAGCCCAACCTCAACGCGTCGCTGTTGTGGCAGGACGACAACTTCGTCGACGCCATACGCACCTTCTTCGTGCCGCCAGTCGACGGGCCGTACCGCTTCTGGATCAACTCTGACGACAGCTCGGTCCTTTGGGTAGCTTATGCCAACATGTAGGTATCCTTCGTTGCCTTGCTCCCTCGTTTGGGTATTTTGTCGGGTACTTGTGAGCTGCTCTCGGCCTGATCATATCACAGGGCATTTGTCAGCTCACCAGTTTACTCTGATGTTGCGTTTGTGGGTCGTATGCAGCGAGACGGGCGAGACGGAGGTGAAGGAGCTGCTCAGCAGCGACTACGCGCCGTATGGAGACTGGTACAGGAAGGAGAGCCAACGTTCTGAGGAGGTGGAGCTTCGGGCAAGTCAGCCAGTGCTGTTGCTGGCCGCCCGGTATGAGGTGCGCCTGCAGACTGCCTCGCTACGAGATATGATGTGTACTCGTCTCATCATATCTTTTAATCCGAGTCGGATACTTGGAAACTATTTTGTGATTGAGTCTCGCGCGCCCATGCTATTGCTGAATGAGCTTATGGGGTGGTGGTGGTAGAAAACCGGCTACGAGCACCTTCAGGTTGGTGTCACGATGCCCACGTCAACGTCCAGGATGGATGCAACACCAGAGGTACAAGTGGTGACGATGTCGGCGGACATGCACGGCATGCAACAGGCTCTGCGCTTATTCTACCCCACTCCAGGTTCGTCAGCCTAGTCGCCTTGCTTGAACTCGTCAGCAAGGTTACATGATTGTTGCCTTTTACTAACGCGGCCACGGATTGTGCTTCACTCATTCAGATTGTCCCCACCGTTGTTGGTGGGCGTTTTTTGTGATTTTGACTGACGAGTCATTGTTGTGACGTCGCAGTGGCTTCCGTCCTGCGCGTCAGCTTTTCAACAAACAACGGGCCTGAAACTCTCGACAACGCAGAGTTGATTGTTGCGCTCACCTTCAGCCCCGACCACCGCGCGTTGCTCCCTCTAAATGCGAAGCCGGGGCAACTCGGCCGCGAACTGAGCGCCTTGTTGCGAACCGATGTGGAGGTCGAAGTCGACTGCGTGCCTGCTGAGGCCCGAGCGAGCTGGACAATCACCGTCAGCTCTTCCACACAAACCGTAGCGGCGATGATGCCACCAACCGCGACTATATTGTCGACTAATTCCGCAGCGGCCACCCCGCCCCCAAGTGGCACCGGAACTGCGCCGCCAGATGCGCAACCCGGTGGTGACAATAACGTAAGTGGAGTTGATGAGTCGCTGCCAGCTTCCAACTCTACAGATGTGTCAGCGACTGAGGTGCCCAGCGACGACGAAGCGCCTGGCGGGAGCCAGCGTAGGCTTCACCAGGAGGAAAGCGAGGGCACGGCTCCGACGTCGTCACCGCTGGGTTGGTGCGGCACAGACGGGTCGTCAACCGGAGTCGTGGATCCGGCGACGGTGCAAGTGGTGGTGTCGACGATTCAGGAGGGTGTCGGACTTCCGTCGACTGGGTACGAGATATTTCCGCTTGCAGTGCCGGAACTGTATGTGACGATTTCCGCAGCTCCGAGCGAAAAGGATATGAAGGAGGCGGTGGAGCTTCTTCTGCAAGAACTGTCAGCGGATCAGCTGGGTGGTCTGTCGCTGACTGTGACCAGGCAGCCCGTCATCGAGCAGGTTTCTGGCATCCAGTATATTATCGAGTTTCCGATGTTGCCTCACGACGCGCCTTTCACCCTCCCCCAGCTCGGAATCCGAGTCGCGGCTAGTGGTTCCGATGACGACAACGAGGCCACAGCCCCGTCCCAAACCGTTTCTTCCACGATGACCGCCGAAGCGGAAGTTATCGCGGAGCAGACGGAAGTCTTCGGCGGCGCGGTGCAGCTATCGGCGCCGTTCACTGGCCGTTCCGCGATCATCCCCATCAACTCGACCGCGCTGCAGGTAAAGGGAAAAGGGCCGCCCCCCTTTTATATACTAATTAGTTCAGGGGCGTCGACAGCTTTGGCTACCTCTGATGATAGTTATTGTCAAACTTATTGCCGATCGTCATCGCGCCCTCGCGCGCGTAGATTTACATGTTTTACTCCTTGACTGCGATCCGCGCACGGGTTCCTTGGCTGCGTAGGTGAAGACGTTGCTACAAGACCTAGCGGGAGTGGCCTGTCGACGGGTCGATGTGCAGGGCGAGGCGAGCGAGGGTGAGGTGCGGTGGGAACTGACACTCGACCCACTTCGACATTTTGGAGATACGCCGCAAATGAGCCTCGACTCGACGGGGCTCGGAGGAACCAACGCCCGCGCCGTCGTCGAGACGTCGCAGGACGGCTCAAATACATGGAACTCCCGTCCCATCGCCGGCGACTTCCTTCGGCAGCCCATCCCTCGCGACGATGCGGTCGAAGTGTGGGTGAGCGGGGCGCTGGGGTTGTGCAAAGCCGAGAACGGCGTCGGCTGCGGGTGGCAGTTTTCGGAGGAGCTGACGCCGCAGGTGACTTCGGTTGCTCCATTGGAAGGGGAGGCGGGGACGGCGGTGACACTCACAGGTACGGGTCGTGCCAAACCCCGATAGCAAATGACTTAGGAAAGTCATTAGAAAACACGTTCCAATCTATTTATTCATACCAGTTCCTTAACGTTAAGGTCTCAAGCAAGGCATCAAGCTGCGGATACAAATAATTTGAATGCACACTTAAGCACATTTAATCAGGACAATACTGCATATGTAGGTCTCAGTCACGATATTAAGGAAATTTATTAAAAAATATCTCAGAACGCTCTTTTCAATTAATACCTCAGATGTATAAATTACGTTATTTGATTTTATTTGTAAAAAAGAATTTTTACGACATCCTGTAATGCAGTTTGTCGAGGCAGATTCCGGATAGGTCTTAATCACGATATCGAGCTGCGTACCTACGTAGGTAGGTAACTCTTTTGAAAACACTCTAGAATGCAATTAATCATTCCGATTCCATATGTGGTAGGTCCATTTACGATAGTATTTATAGAGCCTCGAAGGAAAGCAATTGTAAATTGAACACTGAAACACATTTACTCATACCAATTCTGGACAGGTCTCACTCAAGGAAATCATTTCTAACACACCTTGAAAGTAATGCATATGTGCAGGCACGATATCGAGCATCGTAGGAAGATAATTGAAATTACCCCATAATGTATCCACGATTATACGAATTCCGGATATGCCTAAATCTATACACACTAAGCAGCGCAGGAAGCAATTATAAAGCACGTTACAACACAATAGTTCCGGATGTATCTCAATCACGATATGGAGGAGCGCAGAAACGCAATTAAAAAAATAACTTATTCAAAAATAACAGATACTTTACAGTCCAACTTCGCACAGATCTCAAGCGCACGTAGGTTCTTATTGTACTCGGCGTGTTTCTACTATGACTTGTGCAACAGGCAGTCGATTCGCCGACAACGTCGGTGACAATTCTGTGCGCATCGGCGGCGCGGAATGTCGAGTGACGTCCGCCTCCACCACCGCGGTAGAGTGCGAGGTTCAAGGCGGCGGCGGCGGCGTCGCTGGCATCCATCCCGTCCTCGTCACCGTCGCGGGGCTCGGCCTCGCGGCGCACCCGTCTGATGACGCACCGCTACTGTTTACGCTGCGCGTATTGGCACTGACCAGCGTCAGCCCGACAGTGGTCGTCTCATCAGAGAGTGAGCAGCCCCGCCCATGAATACCAATCGCCGATATATCAAAATGTAAAATGTGTTGATAAAAGTCAATACGTAATATTGCTTTGGCGTTTCTTTATTTTGAACTAGTCCTACGAAGTAACGGCGGCCACCACGCCTCGTCACCTCCCCCTAACGCTCGTCAATTATTTTTTACTTTGTGTAGGCTCCTCGACAGTGATCGAGATTGAAGGCGCCGGCTTCGACAGGGCGTCTTGCGCCAATAATGTTGTGACATTGTCTGGCGACGAGGACGGCGGCTGTGAGGTGGTGCCGCCGTGTGAAGTGACCCGCCTCCGCTGCCTCGCTCGCCCCTTGTCGCCCGGGCCGGTCGATCTGGTGGTAGTGGCGGCGGGCGAGCTCGCGGTGTTGTCGGGCGCTGTCGAGGTGAGAAGTGATGACGGCGGGGCGCCTTCGTTGCGGGCGGTGGAGCCCAGAGAGTTACCCAGCGCCGGTGGCGCTCTTCAAGTGTTATTGGGTGGAAACTTACAGGCGAGACCGGCCACCTTTATTGTTTACAATATCAGGATGTGAAGAGCATACTCCTTCAATTGGCTTTGTTTATACTGTCTATATTCTGCGCACAGAACATTTGGTAGCTAGTTTAGGTCGGCTTTAAGTGGAGCTCTACTTATTAAGCGGAAAACGTGGGACCTGTAATTAATCTTTCATTTTTATCTAGAACATGTTTTTGTTTCTAGGAACGTTTGTCGTGAAAGTTTTCCCCCGACAGTTGTAAGATCTTAAGCGCGACTTTTTGTTTACTGGTTTCTCGTGCTCACAGGCGGACGGCGTGTCGACCGTGCACCTCCTTCCCGCCACTGACGGACCCGGAGCAACGGACGGGCAGGGATCCTTTTCTCTCGTGGACGAGGCGGCGGTGGAGTGCGTTGTCCATGCGGACATCGCGGAGCTGACGCGTGTGGACTGCTCGGTGGGTCGTCTTCAGTCTGGCCGCTACCGTGTGATGCTCACCACCGTGTTGGGCGTGCAGCTGGTGAGTTGGAAGCTTCCTTGGCGCGATACGGATCGCAATGAATGCGAATAGTAACGCCTGTCGTATTGACATACTAACATATTTGTTTGGCGAGGTATTGGAATCATAAATAATGAGTTAAATTGCATTATGTGATAATGCTTCAAACCTAGAAATCACCTCATTTTCGATTTAGATGTGGTAATTTAGCTTTAGAAAGAACATTCTATCCGTGTTGGCGGTTTACTAATATGGAACCTAATCGAAGTCATTGTCGCGGTGTCGAAACTGATTGGAAGCTAGATAGGACGGCATTCGTGATTATTACTCGCCCATTGCGCGCGTGCATGTGCAATTGATACATGAATTCTTTAGTTATAGCGGCAAGATTATGACTATATACGGTAGCGAACAGAATGTGGCTATCGCTGACTTATTTGCTGCCATTTGTCGCTGCAGATGGCCAACGATATCGTCACTGCATCGCTGTCGATAACCCGTCTAAGCCCTGCCTCCGGCTCGATGGCGGGTGGCTCGAGGCTCACTATCACCGGCAGCGGGTTCAGTTCCGAGGCGGGCGAGAACGCGGTGTGGCTGCCCGTCCCGGTGTCGACCACTTTCCCCGCCGGCGTGATACCCTGCGACGTCAACGATGCCTCGGTGGAGCGCATTGTGTGCACCACACGACCCCACTGCTCTGGCAACGCGCGTGCCTTCCTGTACGGACCCACCTACCCACTTATTTTGAGAATTGCCACGACTTGTGCTCGCGAGATATTGTAAAGTATGTAGATATTTTTTGCTTACAAGAAGAACCAGATGAGCACGGACAGGGAAAGTGGGAGGGGAAACAAGAGGGCAAGAGTGACAAGAGGATCACGGAATCCAAAGCACAGCAAAAGGAAAGCACTACATTGTGCATAAACCTAGCAGATTATACTAAGGAAACTCTATGTAGATATTTCTTGCTACAATATGTATTTAGGCTCTTACTTCATTTATTTCCCCTGTACACAATTTTTATATAAGAGCACCGTAGGGCTAATATCAAAACCTTCGTTTTCAATTCTTTGATTTTAAATTTATTGGCCGATTGCATATTTCTCCGGTTAGATTTATGCTCGATTTCGATCTACGGACGACATGTAATCCTTAAATATGGGGTCTGTAAATTATTCAGAGCATCTCTCTCCTCTCATTTCGAGTATTATTCCGGCATTTCAGACCATGAGCAGTACCTGTACGGTGTGTCAATCTTATTCATCGCGCGCACGCCGCCGTGGTCACATGTACGGGTACGTTTTACTTTGAAAGCTGCTTCTTGCCGGCTGGGTTTGAATTTATGAATACTTTATTTTATTTTTGTTATCATGGCGCGATTATTCGATTGTACTATTATTGCTTACACCATCGCGGGCGAGTCTGTCCGCCGAAATAATCAAACAATCATTTTGTCATTTCCCCACTTTGGATAAATTCTCGTTGCCGCGCGCTCGTTTCCTTGCTCAGGCCTGGCAGCTGCGAGCTTCAGCCGACAGAGGTCGGCGAGGTGGTGGTGGCGCTGTGTAACGCGGGGCTCTCCGACACCGCCCGCCTCCGCTGTCTTTTCGGCGCCGGGAGTCGACCGCCCGCCCCGCGCGCGACCTGTACCGCGCCCACCGCCTGCGCCTTCGCATACTCCGCAGCCTCGACGGCACGCGTGGACGCCGTCGCCCCCGCTGTCATCACCTCGCTGCCCAGCACACTCATCCTCACAGGCTCCGGTCTTTCAGGTGACGATAACGCGCCAACCGATTGTCGGATTCTTTTCGTTTTTTTGTTCTCAGTCGAAATGCAATGCGCAGTCAACACCCTAGTAATGAAAGGTTTAGGGCCTAATGACCTATTTTATAATCCCGTGGAATGAATTGTGTTTGGTGCCTAAGAGGCATTGCAATTGCACCGCGGATTTTACTTACAATAACCATAACATGGCTCATGATTACTATTTTAGGATAACAATTTTCGCAAAGGTGATCCAAATTACGCTCATTGACTATCGAGGTTTGCAACTTCATATGTGCGGCGCGATGGGTCTGTTTCAACGCGATGGGTCTGTTTCTACCTCCCCCTCACACGTTGCTTCTTTTTAAGTGAAAGAAGCAACGTAGTTACACGTTTGCGTATGAGCAAAATATTTCGCTGTGTGGCCAATGCGGCAACCAAAGCACTTCCGTTGAAGCGTCATTAGATTTAGAATTCGTCCAAATTGCTGTAACAGCCATTATTTGCAGCAATTTATTTGTTCACATCACTGATTAGGGTCATGATCGCTTTCATGTGTAGCCAAGGGCATATAAACCATCCGCCGAGGGCTCAATTCATTTGTGTCCTGCGGGCGAGAACATATAGAATTGACGTGGATGGATCCTGTGACGTTTTAGATTGATTCTAACTGCGCATCACGCGCTGCCCCCTCTGCTTTTTTCTCGTGACTGCAGGCGAGTGCGAGGTCGAAGTGGAGGGGCTGCCGTGCACCGTCACCTCCGCCTCGACCACCTCCCTCCGCTGTGCCGCCCCCGACCTCCCCGCCGGACGTCACCGCGTGCAGCTCCGCGCCGCGGACGGTTCCACGGGTTGGGTGGACGCCGGCGTGGGCTACCTCGCCTCCGTCTCCGCTCTCTCCCTCACTCACGTCAGCCTCGCCGGCGGTGGCAGCCTAACTCTCGCCAGCGGGGGGGGCCCTTTTTTCGTGAGCGACCAGATGGAGGAGAACTCGGTCACGATCGACGGTCTGCCATGCAACGTCACGCGCGTGGAGTCGGGGGCCATCACCTGCACGACGCCTCCGCTGGTGAGATAGACCCCAACGACGACCTCCCTCATCCACTTGAAGTGCAGTCGGACATTTTTACACCCGTCGCTGTGTATTTTGTTAAGTATTTTATATTGCAAATATATTATGTTGGTTGTCAGTATATGTATTGCATGTGTACAGATAAAACTTACTGTTGCGTTGCTTAGGATTGTCTGTCACAACGTACATATGACGCATATCACATCCTATAGTGTTGCTCGCGCATTATATTGGTAAGGTACGCAGTCATGGGCGCTGCTGCTCTCCCCGCGGTCATAATGTCTTTACGTCTCTTTCTATGGGTGGCGCGAGGTATCGCGTGTGCGTGAAAGGATTTGCCACTGCTGCGAGATCATGTGCGACCAACAACTACATGCTGCTCATTTACAAGTGATGCATGTATATTTGACTGCACAGAAATTGATGCTGACGTATTTTGACGTGGTTGGGATGTGGACAAATGTGCCGTGGCATGAGTTTGTCGTGCCCAGCACTGACTTCATGCTGCTTGTGTTCACCTCGGCTGTATTTTCTTCATTTTCAATCGCACACTCAGGCGACTGCTGTGCAAGACCTATCTGCACTACTGATAAAGAGTCACTGAATATTTGTCTCAAACTGACATTATTGTGAAATATTTACGATGTCGCAGATGCGGCGGCTGAAGGTGGACTATTACAATGCGGGTGACTGGGCGGATGAGGGATGGGCAGCTGCACCGACAACCCCACCTTCCCCGCTGCTCTCCACCACCGTCGTCTTTGAGGATGCCGCGGGGTTGGCGCTGGACTGGGGGTGGGGGCAGCCTGAGGAGGTGAGGATGCCGACCGCTTGATTTGTATGATCGGCGAATTGCGAAAAAATGACACATTGTCACTGGCCATAATTTCTTAAGTGACGACGGTGCGTGGCTTCATAGGAAGTTCCCAGTGATCGCTTCCTGGCTGAGCTCCATGGATGGCTGCTGGCGCCCGAGAGTGGCAACTATACGATTGCGTTCGAGGAGGGCGCCGAGATGGCGGCCCGCCTGTGGCTCGACGACGCCTGGGTCGCCGAAGTGACGGACAGCGGCGGCAGTGTCGTCGAGATGGCGACCGTGTCGCAGCAGGAGGGCCGTCGTCCCGCGAGTGCATCCGTGCAACTCTTCGCTGGCTTCCACTCCCTTCGCCTTCAGGCACTTGAGTCGCGCGGCCGCGCTAGCGTAGCCCTCCGTTGGTCGCTGCCTTCCGACGGCGCGACGACGACGATGCCTCTGCCTGCCACCGCATTGTTCGCTCTGCGGCCAGGACGGATTGCGGTTGTAAAAGCGCAAGTTGCGGGTCTGGACGCTCTCCCTGCTTGCCCCTCTTCTTCAGTTGACGACCTCGTCCGCTACCCTACTGCTTCATCATCATCACCCGAGGCGACCACTCTGGACCCGCCACTCTACCTGCTCGGTGCGATAAACAGTGCCGACAGGGAAAATACGGCGCTGAGGACGGAGGCAAACCAATGCGCGGTGCTACCGTCCACCTTCGCCACGCCGATTCTCCTGCAGGCATCTGTTCTAGGCAACGGCGTCGCTGAGGGCGGTGCGCAGCTCCGAATCCTTGGCTATGGCTTTGACCAAACCCAGCCGTCACTGGGTGCTGTGGTTGTTACTCTCCACCCATCATTATCCGACGAAGGTGACACAAGTCGTCGCGCGACTTGCGACGACGTTCGCGTCGAGTCGTTGTCGTTGGGTTCCGATAACGATGGGCGGAGCAGCGTAACGTGTGTCCTGCCTCACCTGCCTGCGGGGGACTACCTCGTGGTCGTATCATTCTTCGGTGCGGGTGATTCCGTTAACGAACTGCCACTCACGTATGAAGCGCGCATCACTGGTCTCTCGACCACGAGGGGTAGTATGAACGGCGGCACCGTGGTCACTATCACTGGGGCAAACTTCGCCAGCAGCAGTAATGATTATGTGGAGACGGGTAGCGATGGTGAGGTGGTGGGGTTCGAAGGGTCGGTTCGGGTGGGTAACGTGGCCTGTGAGCCGATCAGCGTTACCAGTAGTGTTATCGTGTGCACCACCACCTGCTGCGGAGGCGGCAGTAGCGCGCAGTGGGGGAAAGCGCGCGTGGAGTTGGCGCGCGGTGGTGGCGCGACCTTGGATGAGCCTAACTTTGCGCTGCATGTCGACTATTCGCCCACCATCGAGCGCGTGTTACACGACGGCGACCCGTCCTTGGGTCCGTTTCGACTCGGCGTCGACCTTCGCCTACCCGCCGCGTATGACGAATACGACGCTTCCGGTAGCGCCAACGAGTTTCTCGCCCGTCTATCGTCCGAGCTGACTGTAACAGTCAACGGCACCAGCTGCGACGAGGTGGTCGTAGAGTCGGTGTCGACAATTACGACGGAGGGAGAACCACGAACGGCGTCACTTGCCTGCGACATGGCGACATCCTTCCCTGGCGGAATATACCGCGTGAGGGCAACTCTCGCTGGGTTCGGCCATTCCGACAACGCCATCCTGGCGCTACCTGTCACCATCGCAGGTTGCTTCACGAGCTTGTCTGTACATTGTCAGTTCCTTGTGACAAATCTATTGCTAGTAGATACTAACACTCGGAACTCGTCTGCCCCTTCTGCGGTAGGTATGTCTCCGACGGAGTCGTCGTTGGCTGGAGGGCTGACCGTGACTGTCACCGGCTCTGGGTTTTCCCCCAACGCGCATGAAGTGACGGTGATGGTGGGGAACGCCACTGCGGAGGTGCTGTCGAGCAACGCGGAGGGGTTTGTGTTTCTGGTGCCCCGTGGACTAGTTGGGACTGGTGGAGAGGTAGGGCAGGAGTGGGAGGTGAGCGTGCGCGGGAGTTTGCAGGCGGATTCTCTGTTGGTCGGGACCGTCACCACCTCGGCGGCGCAGACTGCGGTGCTGAGCGACATTCATCCGACGCGAGGCAGCTCCGCGGGCGGCACCCCCGTCACTCTCACCCTTTCCGACGTGCCACCTGGTGCGCGCCTCCTGTTTTCACCCCACACAATAGAACGACGACTCGCCATGTTTTGATATTTTATTTGTTGTTTACGGTTATATGCGAATTCTGTGGCACTTGTTGCCAATGATTATTTATATTTTTTGCTGATGAGTCTTATGTCACTATGATGGCGCTGTTCGCGTGTTTGTTAGTATTCATTGGCACTTGTCGGCCATTGCAAAGTTAAGGTGATGCCAATTGCATCCTTCACTTTCTGTCTCCCCTTTCTTCGGATACATTTTGAGGTTTGGATACTAAGCTATAAAATAGCAGAAATACGCTGCTATTCGATGCGTTTCGACGCAACAATTGCGCAGCCATAGTTTTTGGTTTTCACCAAACGATTGCAGTGCGCTACTTCAAAAACTTTGATTTCTGCTTCTTTTCGCCGTTCTTTAGTTGTCGCTGCCATTACCTCATTTAACTATGTCCCCGTAAATTGGACATTCGATACTCTCCGAAACTCTAGTTTCCCTGTTTTGACCTACTAAAATAACAATACAAATTCGGTTTAATATTTATGTGTTTGAAGAAGAGGGGTGTGTGCAGAACGGCTTGCCCCGACATGCATGACCGTAAGCCCGTTCACCCCGCAAACCACTTGGTGAGTATTGATTATATTCTTAGACGGTAAACTTCCGATGTGAATCATTTTGCAACATCTTCGTTTATCTGACATTGTCGTGACTATGAAGCAACACCTCACGCTGTGCTCTCATCCGACTCAACGATGCCGTTGCGGAGCAGGGGACGAGATGGAGGCGGAGGTGCTCTTCGGTGGGCAGCCTGGCGTCGATGTGACGATGACCCGTGGGGAGGAAGGCACCGATAGCGCGACGGTGCACTGTCTGAGTCCGGCGCCACTCGAGGGAACGCCGCGGCTGGAGCCGGTGACGGTTGAGGTGCGACTGTCGAGGTCGGGGCTTGCGTCAGGTGATGTTGAGTTTTCGTTCGTCGACCTCTGGTCGGCGAGCAGCACCTGGGGCGGAGGGCTGCCGCCCTTCGAGGGCGATTCGGTGGTGGTGCCGGCTGGTACGACCATCATGCTCGACGTCAGCCCGCCACGACTGGGCGCGCTCATTTTGGAGGGCGCGCTTCGTTTTGACCCTACCGTGGACGACCTCCGCCTGGACGCTGGCTATATCATCGTCGCTGGCGGTGCACTATTGGTGGGTGTCTTCCTACTATGACTAGCGACACAGTAGTTCAGAATTGATAGTCGTTGCTGAATTTTTTCCGTCACTCCGATAATTACTAATCCGACGCTTTCAAAGAATATCTATCATCACATTGCTCATTAACTTCAGCTTCCCTGTATAGCAATTGAATGCGAGCGACGTTTGAAATACTTCCGAGTGACGTGCGAGTCGTTGTCGACGCAGGCGGGTAGCGAGGCGGAGCCTCATCCGGGTTCCGTGACCATCACGCTGCACGGCGAGCCCAAGGCGGTGGAGCTGCCGGTGTACGGCGCCAAATGTGTCGCGCTTCGTGAGGGGCGAGTGGCGCTATTCGGCCGCCCTAAACGACCGACGTGGGTGCGGCTCGCCGCGACGGTGCACCCAGGAGAGATCCGACTGCCGCTGGACGGGCCTGTGGAAGGATGGGAAGTGGGCGACGAGGTCGTGGTGGCCTCGTCATCTTTCTTTGCTGCCGAGGTTCGTACCGTAATTACGCGCCGCGTACACCCACACTGGAACTAGTCATATCTCCGTGGCCTTAATCAGTCAAGCACCACGACCGTCGTCATCGAATAATGCGGCAAAGCTGCCGAGCGAGCGCAGAATTTTATCAGAGTGGTGAAACCCTACGTATGGATAACTTTAACGGTCGATAGTTGTTTCGAGATTGAATGCATTAAGTGACGAGTTGATGATGGGTGGGATTGCTGCCAGCCTCGCATCTGATTTGTTGGTAACGATTTGCATGACAACGATGAAGTGGTGTGATTGTGTGTCATAATAATGAAATGGACTGTCATCGCCAAATATTCCACAATAAGAAAGTACAATTCCAAAGCGCGGATATGGAAATAAATAACAGCCTGCTAAATGATAAATGGGTTGTTGATAGACGCGTTCCCGAAAAATTCCTTGATTGAACCAGTCATTTGTTTTCTGATGTGTTTATTTAGGTGGATACGGCCCGAATTGCGGGAGTCGACGTGGATGGCGCTGGGCGAGCTGTGCTCACCCTCGACCAGCCCCTTCGGTTCAGTCACCTCGGGGAGGGCGAGACGGTGGGCGGCCGGACGGTGAGCATGGCGGCAGAGGTGGCGGTGCTGAGCCGCAATGTGGTGGTGCAAGGCGACGCGGGCAGTGCACGGAGCGGATACGGCGCTCAGATCATGATGCACAGCCCCCCGGCGACGGAGGAAGACCCTCGGCAGCGCGCCCTGCTGCAGCTGCAGGTGGGTTGCATACATGAACACATCGCCCTTCATTATACACTGTGCTTCGTCATGAAATGGTAGATTACAATGATAAAACACAATTTGGACGCCATCAACAATAGCAGCGGCGATACGGTAGCGATAATGAGGATCGCCTAACGCTTCTGAACTCGTTTTAAGTTATTTGCTGCTAATGCTGCAATTGTGGCTCGCAGTCCTGCCACCAGTTGCAATTCAAATCAAGCCGAGGAACAAAAACTGTGAATTTGATAATATCGCATTTTTTTTTCACATTGTCCTCGTAATGACATCAGCAACCGTAAGGTTGTCCACCGTATCATCGAATTGTCGAGCTTTGGGGGCTGCTTCATATGTCGAGGATGAAGTCAACGATCAGGCATTCCTGCATTTAAATTTATTCATTCAAGTGTTTCATGATTGTGTTATTTATGCCATCCCTTACTTTGCTCGTCGGCAATGATCTCGTTAGAAACGATTACAGACTTGGCGAGACTCGACCACCGTAAGGAGATGAGGCAGGCCGGTAGTGTTGCCCTTGCCGCGTGACTGTGTATCTCATGTTCGACTGACCAATGTAATGTGCGTTTGCCTCGCGTTTGCTCAGGACGTGGAAGTGAGGCGCGCGGGTCAGGCGTTCCGTTTGGGTCGCTACCCCATCCACTTTCACATGCACGGCGATGCGACCGGCTCGTTCGTGCGTCACTCCACCATACACACGACCTTCAACCGCGCGATCACGCTCCACGGCTCGCACAACATCGACGTGACTCGCAACGTGGCGTACGACAACGCGGGGCACGCGTTCTTTTTGGAGGACGGCGTCGAGCGGGGCAACGTGCTGGAGGGGAACCTCGGACTGCTGACGCGGCGGTCGCACAGCCTGCTGGCCACCGACACGACCCCAGCCACCTTTTGGGTAACCAACCCCGACAACATCCTACGTGACAACGTCGCCGCGGGCAGTGAGGGATACGGCTTCTGGTGCGCGCGAAGCAAACGCCGACATCATGTGTTACAATTATCTGAATATCAATAAGCATGTTTTGTAAACAAGTGATTTTTGGCACTCACTAAATTTGCGAATTAATCTATCGAACCATTATAATTGATAGGAACGTACTCTATTTCCAATGCTGATTGAAACTTATCGAAGCACTCCTCATAAATTGTCCTATTTCAATTCATTGAGATTTATTATAATGTTTATCGAACAAATTTCAATATTTTGTTACATGCACTGAAAGATTAATTACAAAATATTTGATGACAAGTATTCGCCAGTCGCACAATAGCCTCTGCATTGTAACTATGATTGGCGCTGCACGACCTGAATGTGTGTCTTCGTTTCGTATTATTAACTGACAGGTACCGAATGCTTGACCACCCCGAGGGCGCCTCCTTCACGCTCGACGTGTGTCCCAAGTATGTCTCTCTCGCCGCCTTCGCCAACAACACCGCCCACTCAAACCTCATCTACGGCCTCCGCGTATTCCCCGAATACTACCCGAACAGTAACCCCTGCGACCCCGGCAAGGGCGACCGCGTGCTGGCCGCCTTTGACGGCCTCACCGCTTACAAGAACGGCATGAAGGGCGCCATTGCCACTCAGGTAATTGCCACTCATTTTCAATAATAATTGTAATCAATCAATTGCGACATGTCTGCTGACGCCGCTCACTTGAGAAATCAAATCTAATGACAGTACATTTATTATGATTGGAAAAGAACATAATACCTTTCAGGACAAATGAGACATTATGGGATCGGCTTTGAAACTATTCGATTTAATGTGAATAAATTAATTAACTGCTGACCCAATTAATGTGCGAGAGGCTGACTATTTTCAGATATCTGAGCTGTCTAGGTTTAGTATACCTACTTGTCTGAATAGTGGCATTGTTGTGTTTAGCTCATACACCGTACGAAATTTCGACGTCATGTGATTTACGAAGTGTTACTTTTTCATTCAAAGTCATGGCGCATTATTAAACTGATGTGAATTATTTTTTGTAATATGTTACGGATTAGCATTTACTTACTCAAATTTTCTTACGTGAATGCGCTATAAACGTAACGATTTTCGTCAATTATGCACATTGTGATTGACAAATGTCATTGAACCACTCATATTTGGTGTTCTGGTCAACTTTGTGGATAAGTGTGCTATTTGCAATCCTGTGTGAATGCAATCCTGGTGTTTTACTGACAGGGCCAACGTATAAACTTGATTTTTGTAAGTAAAACTGCAGCATCGATCGCGTCGCTAAGTTTAAGTTTTCAGCAAGTTTCTCCTCGACTTTCATATCGTAAATAACTTCTCCAGCATATTTAAACACGCCTGGAGTAAGTCGTAAAACAAAATGATGGAATCAGTGCTGTTTAGTTTTCTGCAATTATTTTTATTATTGGTATTTGTCAGGGGCGAGGGGGGTTCAATCGGGTTGAAACAGTCACTCTCCGCCTGGCCTGCATCTATAACCAGTGATGCACGATGGGTGCTGTGCTCAGGTGGGGCTAGTGCAGTTTCGTGACTTTGCGGTCGTCGACTGCGGCGGCGGACCCTTCGCGCACAAAGTCAACGGGAAAGATCACGGCGGCGGCATCGAGTTTACCTGGATCATCGACGGCCGGAATCGCAGCGCCACCGAGGTGCGCGACCCCTCCTCCCCATTAAGGCCTCCTCAGCCAACTCGCTGTCTGAAACTTTGCGCTTCTGGCGATCGCCTTTGACGTCGACTGGCTTTACTGCTTATCGTCGGACGGCTCCCACGTAAAACTTTACAGTATACTTTGACTTATTTTTCATTGTACTATTTTGCATCGACTTATTTTGCATTTTGCAGTATACTAGGACGTGCATGTACTCTTGTTCCGCATCAAGTAACCAGTGTAACTCCGCGTCAGGACTTACGAGTAAGAGTGACGAGGGTGGTACGGTTGCTGCTTCCTTATCGGCAGGTGGGTGAGATGGCGGGCGTTGTGGGCGCACTGATCGTGGCGAAGTCGGAGGTGACGCAGCGACAAGCGGCTGAGGGAGTGGGGACCGCTGCGCAGTGGCCATCAGCAAGGGGCATCCGGGGCCTCATCACGCAGAGTCTCCCGCAGGGCACTTCGCAGAGCAGCGCCTTCATGCAGGCGCGTTGGCACCTCCGAACCAGCGACTCGCACTACCGGCTGACCTCCTTGCACATTATTGACTTGTGGCGCTCGATTGATGATATTGTCGCGGCGGCACTTTACACGTTCCAAAAAGACGTGCCTGGGATACTGTTTTCCTGTCTCGCCGCCTCTTACGATTCAGAGTTGCAAATGATGTCGCAGCAAAACGTGTTCGCATCGCAATGAACGAGTCGCGATTGGAATATTGCGACGCGATTTCGGCCTGGCAATTAAACTGTCGCACAAACAATCTCAAAGTGAGCATTTACGGTCGCAGGTTTGAAGGGTTTAACGTTCATCTCGATTAGCATCGCTCAAACAACAGTGAACTGTCTCGGTAGGAATGGAATGAGAAACAAAACTTTGTTTTTCGGATACACTACTAATGATATCTTGATCGACCTTCCTTTCGCAAGTATAGTTTAGTAAATTATATTCCGACGTAGATTAATTGTGGAAAGTCTGCGGTGCTGCGGTAGTGGAGGATATATACACCTATGCACAGCCATGTTTCCCTAACGGTTTGCTTTCCCGCCGTCGCTGGCAGGCGACCGACGTCACCTGGGTCGGCTTCTCTCCGGAGGTGGGGCAGCAATTTGTGGCACTTGAGGCGTGCGGGAAGTGCAAGAACTTTCAAGGCGGTCAGCACACTTTCATCCGGGGCGCATCGTTTCTTGGGACGGCCGATGGCGGCGGCGGCGGCGGTACGACGCCCAGCGCGTTGGCGCGCTGGAGCTGGCCGCACCAGGGCATCTTTCTGGACGTGGACGGCACTCTGTTGGGAGGGGCGCCCGGGTCGACGCTGCACGCGGGAAGCAATGGCCTTCTGGAGGCAGAGCCGCTGTGCTCCACGGGCGACACCGACAACGGCATCGTGAGCGTCCCGTGCCGCACCGATTGCTCCTGAAAATGTTTTAGCGATTGGATCCTTACTATTTCATTCGCCCTGTCACAGTTTTTGTGCTTTTGGGTGACATTTGTCTATATACGCAATCCTGACAAAATTGAAGTGCATTGTTAATAAATCAACCTTGGCGGGGGGAGGCACGTAACTATTGAAATGCAAACCCTACACAGTAAAACCTCAAATCACGATGTCAACAAAGTCAATAATAATGTTCGAAAGCAGTATCAGGAATGTTTTAATCAACAGGCTAAGGTACATGTCAGAGGCAGCCCAGGGGAGCTTTGTGACACGCGGGGCATTTAAAATATATAATATGATTGTAATTTTTTACACTGGCTAATGAGTATCGAGTGATGCGTTCTTATTCGAAATTCCTTTGTATTTGTGCGATACCTTTTATAAATTCAAATGGAGTGCGGTTATGACTCGCCACTTTATTCAATTTAAACCCATTGGGCATTATTGCTAACCGCCCAATTGTAATATATATGAACGCCTTCGCAGTATGTTCCGCAGTGTAAGAGACGGAATTCCAGTACGAACATATTTAACTGTATATTTTGTTTCGATGCCCTGATTTTCACGACTGTCTGTCCGTCCGCCGTAGGTGTGCTCGCCCGAGCTGACGTTCCGCCGCACGATGCTCAACGGCCATTCCCCCATGGTACTCAGCTTCCGGGACCTTTTGGTCAGCTCCGCCGACGGCAGCGCCACCTCCCGCGTACAGTTCACAAAGTACAACGACAACGGGTACTACCCCTGCCTACGCTGACATAGCCCCACCTATTGTGCAAAACCATTCAAATGTCGGCCATCAAAGTATATAGTGCGAGCGAGCAACATATGCGAGCGAGTCCCGTTATTTATTTTACTATAATAGTTCCATCTCTATTGCCGCATTCACCGACCAAGTCGGCTTTTCCAGTATTACTGAGGAACATTCCGTGATATCATTATTGAAATTACTTGATTGCATATTAATCAACGGTTACGAATTCGAATTATATAATTCCGATGATAATATACGTCGCGTTTTTTCCGTGATTTATCACGAACGATGGAAAGTTTATAATAATTTTATTTTCCCGCCAGAACAAATGCTCGTCGCCGACCGCCGCCACTGATAAACTCCTTCCCGTTGCCCCCCTCAGGTACCAATGGACTGTGCCGATTGGTCGAGACTACTATTTGCATTGGCAGGCCCCCACCGCCTTTCTCGCTACTGACTGCGTCTTCTAGAAACTGCTGTCGGCTTTGATGTCGTCTTGTACGAAGGTAATTAGATAGATTGGCTAAATAGTTAGTGACTTGTCGCTTTACCGCGATAAAGGGACGCCCCCGAGCGCGTGGACCCCGATGGCTTCACGCTTCACGAAATGGAGGAGATGGGTTGGGACGATTGGCTGCTCTACCACACTCGCCATCTCAAAATGTGGAACCATTGGAAGGTGACCACCGATCGCACCCGCGTACGCGTCGCCAGTTGCAATGATTTCGAGCTAGACATAATAAGTACTTTATTGAAATAGATCACTTTTGATTCACTCTGAGATATGTTATATGATCTTATCGTCGCAAGCATCGGGTTTCGTGGAGGCGAGTGGTGCCGCTCCTGCGTCTTTGCTGCTGCTCCTCTCGTACCGATACTGCCAAGGTCGATTTTGACGGAATGGTATCCCGTGAGCGTAGGTGAACGAAGTGGCAAGCGACACGGAGGCGCCGCTGCCGGCGGACCCGCGCGGGCTGCCGCATGGCGCCAGCGCGTACGAGAGGCTCATGAGAGCCAACCCGCTGGACGGCGGTCGAGAGGACACCACCCACACGATTTACGTGGCTGGCACGCGGAACAGCCGCCTGAGGGTGCGCTTGGCTCGCGCGGTTTTCTGGGAGTGTTCAAAATCGGAATGTGTCATCGTCGGCCGTATTTTACTGTGAAACTCGGCGCACTGTTATATGCGCATTCTGATTTATCGCATACAACATTCTCTGTTTTAAAAGGTGATACATTATATTTATCAACATTTTCCAATGAATTGCTTCGATTAGATACTAATTCATTCATCAAGTAATGCTATATTTGTCTGAATATGCACAAACACGTGTTACTGCCCACAGAGATTGATATAACTCGTTTCCTTTTGGTTTTGGTTCATTCTTATTGAATTATTATGAAGTACGTTTAGTAATCGCTCGACGATAGTTTGTACTAGTTTGTGTGTTTTTGATAATTGAGGTTGCCAATGGAAGCCGCTGCGTTTATTATGCCTTTCAATCGGAGGTGCATCGGGAGTAACTTCGACTCGGTCTTGTCCCCATACTGACAGAATAGCGATGGCTCTGTTTGATAAGCGTATATCTGAAAGTGCATGTGATGCGGCAAACATTGGCGATGATTGTCTTGTTCCGCAGGTGAAGGCGTCGGTGTGTCCGCCGGAGGGCTGTCCAGAGGACGGCCTGATCCCGGAGCCGGAGGCAGATTATCGTCAGGGCAAGCTGCTGTGGAGCGCCGAGTCCACCTGGACCGACGCGGGTATGGAGGTGCCTTTAGCCGACGGCGACGACGTTGTCATTCCCGAGGGTTGGGACGTCGTGCTGGACACCAGCACGCCGCGCCTCAACCGAGTCACCATCGCAGGTGGGTCGCGTCCGAACTTATTCAATGCCAATACGCGACAGAACAATTCAGTCGCTATGAGTTTGAATTATTGTAATCCTTATATAACAGTTGTTTCATTGTGCTAATGTATTTGAATTTTATGAGTTTCGTTGATTTTGGTAACTTGTAAGCAAGTCGTGACTGTTGGTTTGAATTTTGCTGCTGGCAGGGAACCTTACCTTTGGACGCGCCGACCTCGAGTTGCATGCGGTTGCTGTTGTGGTCGCTTGGGGCGGCCGCCTGCAGGTGAGGCGCTGAAGCCTTTTGGGCGCATCCCGGCTCGTTTGAACCTTGTGCGATACTACGTAAACACATATATCACTGCTCGCGTTGACGGGCTTACTAAAATTATATTGACATCGATGTTAGTGTAATGCATTTAATGATATATTGCATTATTGTTGTATATGTGATTATATCTGCTATCTCAATCATTGCAAAAACATTGATAACGTCTCGCAGCCAATAAACGCAGAAAAAACAGTAATTGATACGGAAATGAAGTAATTAGGGTTTACTTGGATAGGAATGTACTGAATTGGAAGTCTCACATTTGCTGTCGACGTGATTTGATTACATTGAAAATTAGCAACAGTCTGCTTAATTAATAGCATTGTCTATTCCATTTGTGATAAAATATTAACGGGTGTGGTGGGGCGCAGGTGGGGACGGAGGAGGAGCCGCACACGTTTTCGGCGCGCATTGTGCTTCACGGCGCCAAAGACTCGCCGCCGCTAGCGGTCAATGACGACCTCGTGCCGGGAGCAAAGGTGCTGGCGGCATTTCAGGGCGGATCCATCGAGATGCACGGCGCGCCGCACGGACGGCGATGGACGCGACTGGCGAAGACCGCGGAGGCAGGCACCGCGACGCTGGAACTGCTCGAGCCGGTGGACTGGGAGGTGAGCCGCCTTGATTTATTACAACTATTTAAAACAGTA
>JAPMLY010000594.1:92500-100000 GCA_026401115.1 Tetraselmis chui
TCCCTCATTCTACCGACATTAGATCAGATGCGATGCAAACATGTGCATTTAGTCTATGCCCACCTCTCCTACGCATTGGTGTCTGACACCCGTCGTCGGAATGTGGTTATGCGCGTGCGTTTCAAAGGGGCAGAGCGGCGGGAAAGGGGTGTGCGGTCCGTGTCCCTCCTTCCTGGAGGGTGGCGATGCTGATAGCGGCTGCCACCCCCGCCTCGCGCGCACCTCCTACACCCACGGCCCCACCTTTGGCCTCGTCTCCGCTACCTTCGCCACGCGCTTCACTTCCGGGCCGGAGCAAAAGCCGTGGGACGGCCTCATGGGCTACCCGACCGTCCTCGGTCGAGCCGTCGTCAAGGGCGTCACCTTTGCCGATTTTTACGGCGACGACGGCTGCGGTGACGGTAGCCACGCCATCACCAACCACCCCCTCGCCCCCGACGCCTTCCACCCCCACGACTTCTCCGACACCACCCTGCAGCGCGTCGCCGTGGGAGCGGGTGGGCTGCTCAAGCTACAGCCCGCCGACACCGAATGGCGACACCCATCGGACTGCGGAGAGGCGGCGTTTGTGTCGCCCGACGATGGCGCCGTTATTCAGCTCAACTGCGACGGCCCGATGCACGTGCTGATGAAGGTGCGTTTCTTGCTTGGGTTGATGCTGCTCATCGAGCCGCTCCATTCGCCCCGGCCGACAGTGTTCCGGCTCTGTACTTATGTCAATGCCTTTGTCTCCGTCGCCGGATCGGCCGAAACATTCCATCTATAATTCCAGTTTGCATGGATATTTTGAAGTGTTGCGCTGTGAATTTACAACAGCTGTCATCGACTGGCTCGCGTTGTGCATGCGCCGAGTGAAATTGTTGGTGTGCTTATTTGCTTCAGTATGTGTGTGCGTGTGTGTGTGTGTGTGTGTGTGTCTGTGTGGGTGGGTGGGTGGGTGGGTGGGTGGGTGAATGGGTGGGTGTGTGTGTGTGTGTGTGTGTGTGTGTGTGTGTAAAGCTGATGCGAAGTGTTGGTCTGCTTGTGTATGTGTGTGTCCGTATGCGTACAGATGTGGTGTGATGGGATGGTGTGTGTATGTTTGTGTGTGTGTGATGTGAGGATTTGGTCTGTGTGTGTGTGGGGGGGGGGGTGTCGGTGGGTGGGTGGGTATATTTGATATGTTCAAAGGTGATATGATGTGATGTGATGTGTGATAGTAAATCGTTGTGCGCTTGTGTGTGAAAGTGATTGCGCGCGCGCGTGTGTGTGTGTGTGTGTGATGTGATGTGATGTGATGTGATTTGATGAGATATGTGATTTGTGATGTGTGTGCAGGATTTGGACGGCAGCTTGTTCGGTTGGATGGGGCTTGGCGGTCGCTCTACCGTGGTGGGAGTAGCCCCCGTCGCGGCAGCCGCACGACCGACTTACGCACAGGGCACCCCCATCGCGGACGGCCCCTGCCCCTTCATCAATGACCCAGTCGCCACGCCCGGCTACACATGCGTGCCAGGCTGGAGCTCGGTAGCGGCGGGGACGGTGGTGCCCGCTGATGGACTGTGGGGCGACCCGCAACTGCTAGTCATCGAGTCGCGCGACAAGGTGGGACACCATCTCTCTTTCCATTCACAAATGTGTGGTGATAGAGACGGTTTTTGTCATTTTGTGTACACGCACACCTATCCATGCACAGCTCTGACTATCTGAGCATAAATTGCTGCACAGGACTCGGAGGACCGCAACTTCGGGCCGGTTTTGCTGGAGAGCGGCGGGGCGGTGGACCTGCTGACGCCCTGTATGGACCATGGCTGGTGCTTTGGCTACACATGCCAGAAGCGGCTCTCTACCTACTGGGCAACAGTGGCCTCGGACCAGGTCTAAACCTACCGACACACTACCCTCCTACTTGCACACCTTTTCAACTGTCATGTGAAGGACGACACCATTCGACTGAATCACGTTATACGCCCGGGCGTCGATTGCGTGACTCCGTCCGCCGAAATCGATGCTGTCAACGGCCATACTTCGAGGTGTTGCTAATTGTGTATGTATGCTTTGCTTTTATACATTCACTGACGCGTCTGCATTTGTCTCCGCTGAAACAGACATTCGCAGTGAACACGACCGGCACGCCGCCCCGCAACATGCGGCTGTGGTTCCCCTACGCGGAGGAGACCAGCGAGGTGGTTCTTGTGATCAATTACTTTGAGGTAAACCGGCGGTACTTGTGGCTGGAGGGAGTAGGGCGGCTGTCGCCAGCCACGTCACCACCGGCTGTGGGCGACGGACAGCCACACGGTTCGTATGTGTGGCATCAGTCCGATGGGCTGCTGCGCGTGAAGCTAACGGGCGCTGGGCGGGTTCTGGAGGTCCGCACAGAGGCGGTGCTCAACATCAATGCGCAGCTTGCCATCGGTTTTGACGAATTCTTCGAGGACGGTTTTATCGAGAACGTGGCGGCGGTCCTTGGCATCGACTCGTCCCGGATAAAGGTGGCGCAGGTCGTTCCTGGTAGTGTGGTGGTTGAGGTAGTGGTGTCGGAAGACCCGGCGGTGTTGGACGCCCCACTCCCCGAGCTTGTGGTGGATACCTCGCGCAACGTGGATGCGGAGACACAGCGGAAGATGCGCGAAGACGAGGCTGCGCAAGCGGAGTACCTTCAACAGCAGAGTGCCGACGATGATGCAACTGGAAGTGGGTCGACGCAGAACGAGACGGCTTCGTCTCAAGGAGAGTCGACGAGGGAGACGATGGCGCTGGTGGACGTGGTCGCGCGACTGAACGAGACTGTCCGTAGCGGCGAGTTCTCGGCTGCGTTGGGCGCAGAGCTGCTGGGTATGACGGTCACACTGCGGTCGGGGGTGCAGCTGGAGGACGAGCTCACGTTCTCGCTGGAAGAGGACGAGGGGCTGAGTCAGTCATCGTCCGACCCACAGGCTGTCGTAGTAATCACGTCTACCGCCATTGCGGCTGTTTTTCTCCTATGCGCCGCGGTGCTAGGGCTTTTTCTGCTTCGTCGTCGTCGCCAACACGCCACAAAGAAATCAGTCGACCGTCGACTGTCTTCTGACGACGGCGACATCGACAAGTCGGGGCTCCAACACATCGACAGTAAGCACTCTGACACGGCGTTACTCGACGCTGTTGCCAGCGTTCTGGGAAGCTCGGAGCGTCGAATCCGTGTGCGCGGAGATGACAACGTTGTCGACAGCGACTTTTACGATAGCGATGGATTCGAGGCGAGCGAAGAAGCGCAGGCGGTTATTTCGGACTCATTAACGGCGAGGAAGGGCCAGCGTGGCGGCCAAGATGGGTCGTCCAAGGCAAAGTGCAGCCCCGTCCCGCTTCGAGTCGACCCTGATGGTGCTGACGACCCGTGGTCGCTACGCCTAGATGGCGACAACGATAAGTCGACTCCTCTGAAATCGCCGAGCGCGCGTTCGCCCGTGGGCTCGTCGTCTGCCACCCTTAAGCGCCGCGTCAGCTCCAAGAAACGCGTAGAGGTGTCAGAAGATGACATCGTCGCACCCTTCGACTCAACTCGGCTCCGCCAGACCACGGTGGTGCACCCTGCTGCTGCTTGGAGGCAAAGCTCGGATGAGATGAGGACGGCCGCCGATGGTGTTGTCGAATATTCCCGGCGGTCTGTTGACGATGATGAATGGGTGAAAGAGTTGCACAACCTGCCGGACCCACCGCACTCCATTATTGCTGACACAGTCAGTGCTCAGGTAGAGGATGCTACTGCCCGACGCTCTCGTCAGCCCTTAGATGGTTCAAGCGACGGCGGTCGCGGTGGTGTTGCGTCACTTCATCACCCCACCGACAGGCGCGATTCGTCTGGAGTAGTCGTCGATACGGGTAGCGCTGGACAACATGCGTTCGAGAAGTGCTGGTCGTCTGGTGCCTTCAGCTCCGTGCTCGCAACGGCGGGAGCAGCTGCCCAGCCAGGTCGTCGCCATACATCCAATATGGATAATAACGATAGCGTCGAGGCGCCGTCTTCGAGCCCACCGCCTCGCTCCACTGTCGCTCCGACTCGCGAACCACATCACCAGCCTCAGTTGTCGCCGGCGCATCCAGCACCTGATCGCTACCAACAATATCATGGACACGAACAGCAGCCGTCCCAGGCAGCGCTTCACCCACTCCGTCACAATGCCCTCGCCGGCGATCGAGGTTCCCTACCCGAGGGTCTGGGCGCTACGGGGTATGTCGCTGCGCCACTACCCTATTCTCGACAACAGTCACAGACGACGGGGCGGCGCCGTGATGCTCGGGATATTCAATTAGGAACGCCATCTGATGTCGATTATGGCGTGGGTGGCGCACCGGATGCCGTGGACCCGCCCTTCGTGCAGCCCGCCTATGCTGCGAGCTTGCACGACGCCGTCGGCGACGCGAGCGGGCTGGGCTATCCGGTGACCGACAAGGGCGTCAAAGCAGCGTCTCGCTACACCTACGCCAAACAGGTATTTGCGATCATTGCATTGCTCGCGATGTGATGCGGTGTGGCGTGAGACCACGTCTGCCGTTTTCGTCTATTTTCATCCGCATCCACAGCTGCCATTTAATGTTGCGCGTTGTATGATACTGACCAAGGGTTGTGCCAATCCCACGTGCGCGAAGGGGGAGACATACGCGGGTGCGGTGGTTCACCCCCGCCATCCCGCGCCTCCCCGCGGGCAGCAGCAGGTGCCGGGCACTTTTCAGCAGAGCCAACTGTACGACCAGCGCCTCGGTGTGGGGATACCGCGAGAGCAACAGCAGCAGCGTTACACAGAGACGCAAGAGTCGAGCCCACGTGTTGGGTTCTCGATGGCTACACCGACCGTCGATGAGCAGGATGGTGGGCGTAGCGGGGTGGGAGGCTTGGGCGAGGGTAAGGTGAGGCCGGGTGGCGCGATGGAGACGCTTGACCCGGTGGCGCTGATGCGAGGGAAGTCGCTGGGCGATGCGGAGGCTCTGTCCAGGCTGCTGATGGCGGAGCTACCGGAGGATGAGGAGGGGGGCGGTCCGTCGCGAGGGTCGTGGCGTAGTAGGGAGGGTGGCTGGGGGGTGGACGACGAGGCGCGCCGTACGTCGGAGGTGGTGGAGGCGGCGAAGACGGCGCAAGTGCAGCGGGAGAAGGAGGCGGAAGCGGCGCGGCGGCTGCAGAAGCTGGCGCGCCCACAGGATGAGCTGGACGAGTTTGCGGACGAGGTGTTGTCCAACAAACGGAGCGCAGCATCTCGGGATGCGGTCGAGTGATGACCGCGCGTCTTTCGAGGAGTGTCGTCAGTGTCATGTCAGTTGGAAGGTAGCTATTATTTGATTTGTTTTGATATCTGTATTCGGTGTGGCCGTCACATTTAAGTTTCTGAGAAGGAAAGCGAAGGGTTTTGAGCTGGGATGCCATTTAATTAAAGAGTCTTCAGCGAAAGACGGAACCGTAGCTCGCCTCGCCATGACCAACTCTCACCCGGACAACTGACCCGTACATAGGATCTCGTGATGTCATTGCACCGGGATGGAGGACGGTGTGTGTGTGTGTGTGTGTGTGTGTGTGTGTGTGTGTGTGTGTGTGTGTGTGTGTGTGTGTGTGTGTGTGTGTGTGTGTGTGTGTGCATGTGTGTGTGTGTGTGTGTGTGTGTGTGTGTGTGTGTGTGTGTGTGTGTGTGTGTGTGTGTGTGTGTGGCGGGGAAAGATGCACTATCCCCGAGAGATAAGCCTTGTCTGGAGCACTGGCGGGAGCTGCCCTCATCAGGGTCACTAAAGACTGCTATAGCGATATGTGTGTGTGTGTGTGTGTGTGTGTGTGTGTGTGTGTGTGTGTGTGTGTGTGTCTTTGTTCCAATACTGAAAGAAAACTTGTCACGCTCAAAGAAAACTAATAAAACGATGGGTAGTTGTGAGATAAATTGACCCTAAACTATGATGTTTGAGGTGCGTACCGTTCTGCCAATGAAAGCGGCCTCCTCAAAACCCTAGAGCCCTAAAGGTCCGGGTCATAATAGGGCTTTAGGGTTTTGCGGCAGGTAGTAGGTTCATAACTCGTAGTCCCAATTTGATGCTATGTGCATATTATTTTTGTGGTCAATTATTAGTTGAATAATAGGAAAGCACAATGAAAGACATCGCATCTTCATTCATAAGCCTCCGCATGAAACATCGATGTTTTCATGGAATCATGAGCCGTCTGCCGCATTCAGCCGCATCGATGCGTCCAAGAACTTGTGCCACAACATTTTATCGGTGCGTCAAATAATTGGTTATGTATTTAATCCATGTACGACGAATTACAGTTACTATCTATACAATTACCTGGACATCGGTCGCATCGATGCGTCCAAGAATTACAGTGCCCTATGCAATCGATGCGTCCCAAAATTAATGCCCTATGCAATCGATGCGTCCAAGAGTAAGTTATGTATTTAATCGATGTACGACGAGTTACCTGTACATTACCTGGACAAGGGTCGCATCGCATCTATGCGTGTCCCATTTGAAGTTTCTTACGAATAAGTTTACTGCTCCATCTCTAGAAGTCGATATAGCAAAGGTGTCTTGCTAAACTACAGACACGGCTACCGTCCGGCAATATTATTGATAAAATGATTAATCCGGCTCATAATCATTTTATTGGAATTGCATGCGTGAGGTGGGGGCTAATGCTGATGCATCAATGCGTCCGTGAATTGGTGTCCAACTTAATCGATGCGTCCACGAAATAGGAGAATAATGAAACGGGTGTTGTAGCTGACGCTCGGCCTTTAATTTCCGAGGCTAAGCGTTAGACCCATCGCTAACAAGTTGGACTGCTTACAAAAAAACACGGCGGTAAACCGGTCTGGGTATTATCAATATTTCAACGACAGGAAAAAGGTTCTTATATCGAGATTTTACTGGCGAGATTGTATGTAAATGGTCGATAAATGCTCTGAAGTGGATACTTATACAGCGAGAAGGCACTATCGGGCTACTATCGTGTGATATGGTCTAGTGCCCTAAAAATCCACTATGATTCCCTTCACTCGGCCCAACAAAGGCAGGTCAAGGAATGCCACAAGTGGTGCCACATTCGTTGTCACACACGGTCAGGTGCACCAAATACATTGCCACCTCGTGAAACACATTTCACAGCGCAACAGAGAAGGATGTGCGATCTAAAGTATTACTGCATGCACAACTTATAATAGCTTTACACCAACCACGCCACACAAGCCATCAAGATGAGCCCACAGAGGCAACCGCTGCCCCCTCGCTCTCCTCCCCCCCTTCCTCCTCCTCCCCTTCCTCCCTCACTAACAGCGCTGTGAGCAGCTGTCGCCCGTCCGCTTCAAAGGAAGCCTCGAACGCAGCTGCATGCCCGCCTCGCACCCACGCCCGCTTGTGCAGAGCTGCCAGAAAAACGGTGTCCCGGAGTGGGTCACCCAACTGAGGTCCCCCCTCACCACCTCCCCCCTTCCACCCTCCCCCCACCTCCGCACTCTCATTTGCCGCCCTCTCATGCGCTCGCCACAACGACCGCACCACCCC
>JAPMLY010000594.1:105000-155000 GCA_026401115.1 Tetraselmis chui
AAGAAGGAGATGAATGAGGGTGGGGGTGGGGTGCTGCAGCGCATGGAGATAAACGGAGGAGTGAAGGACATGGGGGCCATTCGCATGCACCTGGCTGCGGGGATGGACGGTGTGATGATGGGGCGGCTGGCGCGCGACGACCCGTTCTTCTTCGCTGCTGTCGACTCTAAGATATTTGGAGAGAAAGATGCATTTGCCGGCCTGTGCCCACTCCAAGCGCGGTGCAAGGTGAGCCCCTCCACGCCATCACTTGCTGCTGATTTTGTGCGGAGGACGGCGGGACGGGAGAGGGGTCGATGACATAAATAGTCAACGGGAGACGCAGTGGGTCCGAATGCAAGGAAGTCACGCTTTTGGGGAGTCACATGACCGCTCATCACAATCACAATCACACATGCAGTGGGCGAATTAACTCGTGTTATTAGGGTTATGCCTGAGCTTTGGACATCAAACTATCTTCATCCACTTGTCATCCCTATCGCTGTCCGATTGCAACAGGTGTTGTCGCAGTACGCGGAGTACGCGTTGTCGGAGCAGCGGGAGGGGCATGAGTCCTCCAGGGAGATGCTGATCCAACCCATGAACAGCATGTTTGAAGGGGCCGAGCTGGTGCGCGAGAAGAAGGCGTTTGCTGAGGCTGTTAGGCGGGGGGCGGGCGGGAAGAGGTCGGCATTGGTTGGGGAGGACATCATGGCGGCGGTGGAGATGTTGCTGTCGGGAGGGGCAACGGATGGGGCAGCGGTGGGGGGAGGGGATAGAAGGGCAGGGGCCAACAACAGGGCCAGGCAAGGCAAGGGTGGGACTTCCCCCAGAAGACAAGGCACCGGTGTCGGGTCTAAGTCGAGAAGGAGGCACGACATACCGAAGCATGACCTCTCTGTCGGAAATAAGAGCACCAGGGCTTTGGAACGAGGCAGCGGCAAAAGGGAGAACAGCAGGGGGTTGACTAGGCCCGGCGAAATGAAGGGAGACGGTGCGGTCACGAGTGGGGAAGTCATGCACAGGAGGCGTATGTGAACCGTGAATTCTTATTCTCTGCGAATCTTCCGAGCCATTGGTAACAAGGGTTGATGGAGTGACAAGCATGGCATTATGTTTTAGTGTCAGTAATAAAAAGGGTGGAATGATAGCGCTTCACATGTCTGCAGCGTCGTGCCTCACTCCTCCAGGTGAACCCCGTCGACGGTCGACAAAACCGCTGCGTTGTATTCCATACTAGGCTGAACTCGTGGGTGTCGAATGTGTCGCTGATTAAAAGACTGGACGTGTTGTAAGTGGGGTGCAGATAGTGCATGTGCAGGGATGCGCTTGAGAGGACGACCAGGTAATTATCCCTTGTTTGCTTTGGACCGCAATCCGTATGCATATGTTTACATTGGATTAGTTGTGGTCGACGGTGTTCATTGCGGTTGTCGTCAGGAGTGTCGTGACATGGTACCCGACGTTTTCATCGTAATGTCCTGTTTTCGATGTGGACTTGGGCGCACTCTATGTAGGTTTACCCTCTCCAGCCCTCCGCACACATGGCTTTGCGAGATTAGACGGCCTCCCAAATCTGCGAGTCTCCAGAAACTGGGTCGTTGCTTATTACATTAGCTGAATGTGACCGTTCGGCCGATCGTCCCTGGGAACTGACAGCTTGACCACCGGGTGAGGTCGCAGTTATCTGTTCCTGGCACACCGCCGGGGAGAGAAAGGTAGGGCGGAGCGTTGGCGAATATCTCATGACCTTGCTGAGATATCTGCTCCAGCCTCGCACGTCGCATCTCTCTCGCCTCGGCGGTGCCGACAGCGCTGATGTAACCCTCTGCGCGAGAGGCTTGCCTACTGTCACCCACATCGAATGAGCTGAAGCTCACTCGGCGTCCGCGCTGGTCTTGACTCTGACGTGCAGGTGTATCGCGCGGCCCTGGGGACACTCGAAGTTCCCTCGGCGGCGCTAGCGATATCTGCTCAGGGTCTCCCCACCCTTCATCACTTTCCTCTACGGCATACTCAAAAACAGATGTGGATGTCTTTCTGCTCGCTGATGTGCTCTCGCATTCCCCGGGCGACGATATTGACGCCCTCAAGCTTACCCGCTTTTGCTGCTGCTGTATCGTCGACGTGTCGTTCTCATCCGTAATGTTAACCGCCCATGCCCTCCCGCTGCGCTCTACCGTCGCCGCGTCTCTGAAAATTCTGGCCACCGAGTCTAACCAACCCCGAAGAAGATGAGGGCGGCGTCGATCGTCATGAACGGCCCTGTCTATGTTGGATATTTCGCTCTGCATGGCTCGCTGTCTGTCCAGGTGCTGCTCGAACAAGCACATCTTCCAGTCATGCAGCTCCTCCCCCGAGGCCTTGCTCAGCAGAAGTACCAACTTTATCAGCTCCCCCTGACTCTCCACCGGACTCTGCATCAGTAGTGGCAGGAGCGCCCGAATCTTGTCCTCCGGGAACTTACAGCGAAGTTTCGCAGCCAGCCAGCGGTACTGCGTCAGCACCTCCGCTGCCTCGACCGGTGTCACCGTATCGTTCTCCTCTCGAAGCCACAGCGGCACGAGGCTCACCTGTAACGACTGAAGACGTTCTCGAAGTCGCGTCGCCACTTTTTCCTCGTCACCCACCACCGCCTGCTCTATCTGCCGCACGCCCGAAGCGTGTTGCGTCACCACGTGTAGGTTCGTCGACGCACAGTACTCAGGGAAGGTCCAGACCCGCTGGTGGTATCGCGACCCGTCGACCTCGGCGGTGCGCAGTGCGACGGTTGCCCCAGCAGCCGCGTAGACGGCCATCATACGCGCGAGGAGTGTGAACTTGAGCGGGCAATCGTCTTGAGGGACGGACAGCCGGTCGAGCCAGACGTATTGGCAACGCGAACGCTCGATGGCGGTGAGCAGAGCGCGCAGCTGGAACTCGTTCATGTTGAGGCTGATGTGTTCACTCACGCGCGTGTCGACCTCCTGCCAGCGGTAGCTCACAGCCAGGGCGTCACGCATCCGGTACAACGTCGCTTTGTACATATGCAGGCACTCGTACTCTTCTGTCGCCGTGACCGCTACGACCTCGCCTCGTCCCGACGACGCCCGCGACGGGGTAGCGGATAAAGCAGAGGGGTCCCAATCGACACACTCGCGGTCCACAAACTGCGTTAGGCTGCGCTTGAGCTCGCTTGCTTTAATGACTAGCCCGAAACCGGCTCGCTTTTCGATGGTATGGAAGTTGGAGCGGCGCTCGCGGGTGGTGAGCAGGATTACAAACGCAATGACACGCATAAGAGTTAAGACAACAAACTCCCAAAGCGGCGTGCGTGATAGGACACGATTCGACCAGAGCAGAAGCTGAATAAGCAACAAGGTCTCTCGTCGATGGATGGCTGAAGCCTCGCTAATGCTCTGCCCCACAGTCGGCACCACTCCACGGCGTGCGATGTCATCAGCTGTTGCCCGCCCGGTATGACGACGCTCACTATCAAACACTGGCTGCCGCCGAGTGAGGACGCTCAGGACGAATGACGCGGTGTCCTGAAGTAGCATGTTGAACCAAAGTATCACGATTATGTACACGCAGGCGACCATCTGAGTGATGAAATTTAGCTTAACCTCCATCGCAGAGGCGACGTTCAGGCGTCGCGGCACACGTGTCTGCTGATGCGCAAGTAAGCTGAGTCCCAATACGTACGCCAAACTGCAAAGGTAAGGCAGCCACATGAGACGCCGTACTCGGGGATCGCCTGTTTTCTGCATCGCTAGCTCCATTGTGCTGCTCCATGCAACAGCGGGGATGGTGTGTATACATATCGAGGCACTAGTGAGCAACATTGCGTTGATGGCCATGAAGCAGGGGATGAAGCACTTGGCGACATAACACAGGTCGTCGGTACCGCACTGACGCACCAGTTTGGGATCCGACCACCGCTCGACGTACTCGGAATAGCTTCCGATCGACAGTGCGGCACCCAATGTGACTGTGAATGGTACCATCAGTCCTCCGAGCAGCAGGTTCGTACTCTGCAGGAAGCGGGCCGTCTCGTCAAAGAGGTCCAGTGAAGCTGCAGATACCCACGCGTCCGCGCGCTTCCGCAACCGCAGCAGGGAGCACGCCCAGATCGGAAGCCTGTGGCGCTGGTAGCACAGTATTTGCCAGACCTTGTAACAGTAGTGAAGCGTGACGCACGCAGACGATAGCATTACGACAGAAGACCGTACCCGGCTTGCGAAGTGCGTCTCTCCGACACACAAGTAGCCCACCTCGTGAATACCGCAGGACGAGCGCACCAACACCGCGAAGTCGACTGCGAAGCCGAATACTGCGGCACTCGTCGCTGCGTAAAGGACAGCCAGGAAACTTGGGAATCGAAGGGCCCCGGCTGACCAAGCTTGAAGGGTAGATCCTCGCATACTGCGTTCGTTTTCACGGCGGGGTGGCCAAAGAGGAAGACCGGAACCATAGCTGGTGCTACCGATATCTCCGCCCCTCGCGTTACTATTACCTACCTCACTACCTGTACCTGCGTTAATAGGGTGCAGTCCAACAACGGGACGATGGAGTGATGGAAGGTGGCCCAGTCCAAGTGAAATATCCGGATCCTTTCACCTCCAGCACAGTTATCTCTAGTTTCAGAAGAAAGCTTAGCGATACAGATGTGTGAAACTCCAGTGCGATAAACCGCCGTAGTAGCGCTGTCGCGTTCTCGCACCCGCGTCGGTTCCGCAGAATGATGTTGTCGTCGTGCTCGGGATGCCTTTGCATTCCCGCTCGACCCGTGCTCACTATATTTATTTAAAGTTATTATGGTCTTGGGATGTGTGTCTGGGGCAAACGTACAGGCACCCTACGGGTACTACATACGAAAACAATTTAATCATCTCCACAGATGACAAATGATACAAACAATGTAGATGATTTACCGATATGCATTTTGTCGGGCTTAGGTTTTTTATTAAATCTTCTTTTTGCTCGGCGGTCTGTCTCCACTGCTTTTTCTTAAAAGAAATTTCTCAGATTTGGCGATTCAGCAAATTACAAAAGGTCATCATCAAATATATCATGATTTGGCCACCGCCGAATGAATTGCCCTACCGCAAATATCATCCAGCATGAATTTCTTTGGCGGACTCCCGTTCTTTGGGGTCCAAAAGTTATGACCGCATGAAAGAGTTTGTATGCCATGGGCCGCAAGCGCCCCCGTGCTTCCTCGACCGGCGCGTGAGGCACCGCTTGCCGCCTCCACGTGTTGCATTCTCGGCGTTGCCTAGGAGTTTCCTTAGTTTAATCTGCTAGGTTTGTGCACAATGCAGTGCTTCCATTCGCCGTGCTTTGGATTCCGTGATCCTCTTGTTACTCTTGCCCTTGTGTTTCCCTCCCTTTTTCCCTATCCATGCTCATGTTGTTCCCCATGACAGAGTTTGTATGGCGGTCTTCATCTGTCCGCTTGCGTCGATTCCGTGGGGACGTGCGTCGCGAGTTCATGCAACGTCGTTGTGTGGTTCTTCATGGCACGCTCGGTTCCTATTTTCCTGATGCATTACTTGCAGGAGGGTGGTGCAACTGTTGTTGCATGCTTCCCTGCTCCGCGGGCTTAGGCTTCATTACCTTCCCTTTCTTCTCTTTTGTTGCTGGTAGATTCCACTACCGTACTTTCCTTGTGATGAATATCAAAAAAATATTCTTGCTATCGCGCAGCATGCAAATACACCACGAATTCGATCCCTCCAGCAAGAATTGCAGCGGCCACGCGTGTTCGTGCCGCCGTACCCACTTTGTTTTATTATTGTATATAAAAATTATGAAATTAATATAGAATTTAGAATTGACACATTAGAAACTATGCTAGCACGACAAAAAACGTATAAAAACAACCACGCGGTTTTCGCTCTGTATGAGCAGCAATTGTTTGGTACCAATTTCTTGTTTAGCAATACAAACAATACATATAGCATTATTTGTCTTGCATATTTCTCTTCAAACCTTTACATGTACGTTGCCCTTATGATGCTTCCTGATGGAGGCTTTGCGGGAATCCCGAGGCGGAGCGCGATATTTTTCTACCGTACCTACCTACTCGTATCACCAATCTTAAATTTTATTCATCATGCTTAGTAGTAGTATTTAATATCCCCCCCTCCATTACTCCTGTCGTCTAGTCCATGGTACTTCCTCTGATTCCATTTGCTTAGTGGTATCTCCCCTTGTGTGACAAGCACTCACAGTGATTGACGCTGCTGAAGGGTCAAAAATAGTAAAATACGTTCAACGATGGCGTATCTATTGGTTGTCGACCGTCGGGTACGTGTCCGGTTGAAGTAGTACAATACACAAACGAGTGTGGCCTCCATCGACATGTGCGTGTTATGATGATATTGCTTTCCAGCCAATAAATGAAGGGAATTATACAATGTTGTTTTGATTACCGTCCAGCGCAGTGCATACAAAATTATACCCGTTGTATTGGGGGTCAATTAAAGGTATTCATCTCGTTGCGACATGACTAGAGGGAACCGTGCAGCGGCACAACGTGCCCTATGAAGCCCTTCTATAGGCATGTGCACTTTGGTCGTAGAGGACCCGGCCTACCCTAATGTATTTCCTGCAAACTAAGGTGGCATATACAACGAGGGGCGAGAGATAGCATCCGGCGGTCAACTTTGCCGGTACATGTTGTGTAACACTTTTTTCATTTTTAACCAGCAATGCCGGTGTAAATGAAAATGAAAAGGGTGTGCACATATTCGCATTTTCGTTGTTGTCTAATAAGGGCCTCCTTGCATATGCCACCTAAGACTGAGTATGAAGTATTAGGTCGTGGGGTTTCCTTGTCCATCCTCTCCAAAGGTGTGGTGGGCCTTTACTCCTCTTTGGGAGGATCTTGGTAAAGTAGGGTTTAGCTACGGGATTTGTATAGGTGGGGAGGGTTAAATAAGTGGTGGTGAAGGATTAGATGCGGGTGATGCGAAGCCGCCGGTGGTGTAGCCATCAGACATATGAAATGAAATTAAATTAAATTGTTTACAACAATACCAGTATAAATCGGGTGTTGTCGCTGGCCCCCTCGTTCAACGCCAATTATTTTTGGACTTAAAAGTTGGAGATAGACCGTGAACCACTAATCCCAACCTCTCCATTGGCAGTAACGATACCGTCCAAAACATACACGTAACCAGGTATTTATTATTTTTTGATCTATACGTCTTCTTTTTTGGATACATTATGAAATAAAAACTGTCGCTAGTCTCCACGATACGCGGCCTACTCCAGCCGCTGCGGGGATGCTGATCAGCGAGGCTGGTTAGCGTGAGCTTGGTCGAGGCGAACGTGCCTGACCTCGGGTCCCGTGCGACTCCGGTCGTGCCGGAGCTAGGGGGAAAGGCATGTGAAAAACCCCCTCGCTCGGTTCTTCGTCGGTCCCGCTCGATCCTTGCTCTTCCTCGCCCGAGGTAGTAGGTGCTCCTCCCGACGCACTTCGCCACCTAGCCGAGTCTTCCCTCCTCCTTCGGGGTTGGGAAGAGTAAATAACTAAGTTGCATACGGTGTCCAGCTAGCTCTCCTGCCTCCGTGCCAGATTTTCTCATGTCTCCTATCCTTGTTCCGTCTGTTTCCAACACCCATATGATCGCGTTGTGGCCGGCCGTACCCTCCCCTGGTGGTGTACGTTGCTAGGGGGCCGCCTTTACGAGCAGTGTACTTTTACGATAAACCTAGGCACACTGCCTGAGGCAGCATGTCGATAACCGGGTACCGACTAGGGGAGGGGTGGGTCGGACACAGGGATCGAGTCGCCGAACCACAAAAGATGTTGGGTACGGGAATATTTTTCCAAAATCCCCCCGTACCGGGTTTTTTCGGCGTTTATTGAACTCTGACGCATCGACTAAATCACTTGAGCAACATCGATTGTAAAGTTTGTTCAATGTACTGCGGATTTCATCGTCATTTGACACTTCAAACTTTATATTCTTGTAACCTTAGTGGGTGACATGACACACAATGCCATCTTGTTTGACTTCCGTTTTTTTTAATCCACCTATATGGCAAGCCACGTCTTGAAAGAGCCCGAACATTTTCTCGGTGCTTGGCGAGTTGTCTCTATATATTTTTGAGCGCAAGCCATTCATAGTAGTATAAACCTACTCCCCCTTTATGTAGGAGCTGCGGACTTAGGCTAGGGATTAGCCATCGATACATCATCGATATCATCATCAACACCCGTTGATCGGGCTATCGATGTGCGAGGTTGTGACATCAAGATCGACATGATGACAGTAGTGCTGACATCAATGCCATAAATCATCAAACATCTTCATAATGTCAATTATCGAATCCCGATGTGTTGATATATCGGCCCAAATATCGATATATCGGCGATAATATCGGTCTGATATGCCATCGATGTCCGCATCCCGAAATATCAACACCATCAACATCGTCGTATCAAGATATCGCTACCATCAACATCGACGTTTCAAGATATCAGTACCATCATCATCGACAAGAATCACGGAATCCCTAGCCTTACAGCGGCGGACGCTAGATAATTTCTCCGGAGCCACACAACGAACCGAAGTCGGCCTAGAGTTTATCCTTTGTACCTCACCGATAAGTTCGCGAACCGCGGCAAGCCTCCTCGTCACCACAACCACCCGCTTGCAAGTGTCACGCTCCCCGGGTGTGAAAACGGGGCGTGGCGGTACTTCTTCAACGTCGGTGGCAATGATGTCACGAATAAGGTAACGTATCACGTTGTTGCGGCGTAGAATCTCGCGACGTCTGACAGCTCTCTGCTCGGGTGAGAGACGGGCACGACACACGCGACCGGAGGGCATCAAAGTCGGTTGTTCACGTCGTGCTTTAGCCTCGGCCCTTTGCCTCTCATTTGCGGCGCGGAGAGCCGGCGTGTAGCGGCGTTTATGTCGCATTTGGCTCACAGCGCCATTCATCTCTTTCTGGTATACGCTTCGGTAGTAGGCATAGGTTGGGAGCTCGGAGGCCGATGGGACGCGCATTGACATCTTGGTCGGTTGTATGTAGAGGATATAATGCACCCCTAGGCAATATTTTCATCTTCCGAACGCGCGCGTTTAAACGCACCACGCCCCGGATCCGGAAGTTTTGCTAGCATGTCAACATCCCACTGGTTTTGACTGACCCACTGCGTTTAAGGCAAACACATCCATCGTCTCAGCCGCACATTCTCCTCGGCCTTAACCATCCGGAGCTTCGCCTTTTCGGCGTGGATTTCTTTTTTGTCCGTAGGAGTGCAGCGATCGAGTAGAAACGGCTGCATGTGCTTGAAAAAACCGTCAAGTATCCACTCCGTTTCGCACGACTTCCCGGTTGTGACCCACTCAACCACGAAACCTCTGAACTTGACTTCGTAATCGACGTGGTAGTCCGATCGCCCACGGAACCCCGAGGAGTCTCGGAAAGGGGATATTTGAACGCTAATAGGGTACACGTTTAAACGCACCCGCTCACACGACCCTATTTCAGTCTTTGGTTTGAGGGTTTTAGATTTCCTTGGTCTCCCGCGCATTGGGCGGACGGAACAGCCGGTGGCCTCGACTTTCCGGCGGCGGTATACTCCTTGGCGTAGTCCGGGTTCTTCATGCAGAGATTAGCACGGTTGGCGGTATTTGTCTCCGGGTGACCACTATGCTCGTTATACACCCTCTTGTACTCCCTATATGTCTCCCAGTTATATAACCTCGCGGCAGAGGCGGTCGGTCTCGCGCTTGCGTGCGCGTTGGGCGTCGGCACGACTTGCACCATTTCCTCTTACTATGGCTCCCGGGAGTTTTTAAAATCGAAAGCAAACGCATCCATCATCTCAGCCGCACATTCTCCATGGCCGCAAGCATCCGGAGCTTAGCCTTCTCGGCGTGGAATCTTTTTCAGTCTGCGGGAGCAAAGCGATCACGTAGAAGCGGATGCGTGTGCTAGAAAAACTCGCCAAATACCCACTCCGTTTTGCACGACTTCCCGGTTGCGATCCATTTAGCCGCGAGATCTTTGAACTTGGTTTCGTGGTCGACGTGGTAGTCCGATCGCCCCCGGAACCCCGAGGCTTCCCGGAAAGCGGATACTTGGGCCTTTTTCCCATCATCAAGGCGTTCAAAAGAGCGGCGGGTCTGGTGTATGGTAAGGGCTTACCTAGGTGATATCGTTCCGTGGTCTCCAACATTGAAAAGGTTGCAACTTGTGCCTTGCCGTACGTAAATATCATCCCGAAATTATGCGAGTCCGAGTTGCGAACCACAACGGATGCACCGACGGCCTTGGGGTGCGCCCCGCGTAGTTGCATGATCTCGCTTTGAATCTCCGCTGGAAAAGCTCCGAGCTTCCGGATCCGGCATTTCACGTCATTGATGGTGCTTTTGGGTTTAGGATTCATGCTTTTAATTTAGCCCAATGATTTTACTTATCGAGACAAACGCGGGCGCGGATGGACCTAAAATATGACCAAGTATATATATTACCCAAAAATGTGACCATAACGGCCGGCCCTGCATACCCATGTCGACAAATAAAAATGTAATCATTTATTTCTTTGACAAGAAAATCGGGGTCATCGGGTCGGCGGGGACGTCGAGAAGCGACTGATTTTGAAAAATATGACAGTTTTCTTTCTTTGTCCCAAAAGTAAGACCAAAAACAATAAGCTATTTCGCTTCGTCGCGTGAAAATCGGGATAAGGGACGTGTGAAAGCGGTTGGGTTAGAAGAAGGTGACCATATACCGCCCTCATCTCGATTTCTCATTATCTTTATTTATATTTTTAGAAGAAAAGGCAGTGGAGACATCTTGCTATTGGTTACAAGACGAAAACATATGAGCACGGACATGGAAAGTGGGAGGGGAAACAAAAGGGCAAGAGTGACAAGAGGGTCACGGAATCCAAAGCACGATAAAAGGAAAGCACTACATTGTGCGCAAACCTAGCAGATTAAACTAAGGAAACTCCTAGGCCACGCCGAGAATGAAACACGTGGAGACGACAAGCTGCGCCTCACGCGCTGGTCGAGGAAGCACGGGGACGCTTCTGGCCCATGGCGCGGGTGAAGAGCGCCGTGGCATGAGAAGGCATCCCAACCGAGGAAGAAGCGGCCTCCACGCCGTCCGCAGCGGCGGACAAGCCGCGCAAGACGTTGTCCGCGTGAGCAACATGGACGGCGAGAGAGACCTTTCGACGCCAGGAGGCCAACAACTTGCCCACATGCATCCCTTTAGATGCGGCTGCCTGCTTGGCTAGCTCCGTCAAGAAAGCCGTGGCGTGGCCGCCCAGAGTACCAAATTCCGTGACTGCAAAGGGAATGAAACGGATGTCGGGGCGACTCCTCACCCCTCCGAATACTTCTCGAACTTGGTCTTCTCAGCATTGCGGAGAGCGACTTCGGGTGACGGGGGGCTAGAAACGCCGAACAAACCGGAAGCCACGGCATGAAGGGCAGGTTTTGAGCCTCGGATGCCGTGATAGTGCAAGACACCCACATCCGCGGGGAGACCGTCGTTGCCGTTGGGGAGTTGAACCAACATCGTGGGATCTGTGAGAACCTCGACGCCAACCCCGAGTGCGCCACGAATCTCGGAGATGATTTCCGCAAGGGCCGTCACTAACCAAGAGCGAGCGGTGTGGACCGAAGCATCTCCGGCGCATCGAGCCAAATGGTCCTCAAAAGCAGTGGCCCACGCATCGTCCGACATGTCAACACCCGCCGACGAGGTAGCTTGAACCGAGAGATGGCAAGAAGCACAAACACTGGGGGAGCGTAGAGTAGAGAGGATGCGTAGTCGCCCAGCTCTAGCGGGGAGCACCCTTAGGGCTTCGCGATAGACTGCTAGAACGCCGTCGCTAACTCCGTTTTGACACCGGGAGACACAGGGCGAAGATGCGACAGACCGCGACGCGGAAGACTGCGTCGTAGTGCTTAGGGAACTTGTCACGGAGCTCGCCCAGGCGACCCGAAGTGGGCGGGTCCGAAGCCAAAAACGCAAGGGCGCGGTGGCCGAGACGATATACAAAACGCCTAGACTCCGGCCGAGCGCGGTTGGAGAACGTGGGAGCGAGCTTCGCGAAGCGAAGCAAGTTGACGCGCTCACTGATGTCGGCTTGTAGCTTTGGAAAGATGTCCGTGGCAAACACAGAAAGGGGTACGAGCGAGGGTAGGCCATCAAGGGGCCGAGCAATCTGTTCGTTGTTTGATCGGGCTTCGGCTACGCAGCCTGCGCGAGCCACCGTTGGACGTTGCGGGGGAAGCATCGCTAAAGTTGTGGTTATCAAGGGTTCGGACTCGGCGAGAGCGTAACCGCACGCAATATCTAAGCGCGCCCACGACGAAGCGAGTTCTAACGACCACGTGGGTTCGTTGTCGCCGTCGTCTCTGTCATGTGTACCATGTCTTCGGGAGGCAAAGGCAGTGGAGGCCACCAATCACGATGGGAAATGGAGGAAAAAAAAATCCCCACAGGCCTATATGATAGGTCACGTTCCAACTGTGGTGCTTCATGTAATCCTGTGTAGGGCCTAGCCAGTAGGGAACCGGGAGGCTTAGGCTTACAAGCAACGGTACCTGCTCCTGCGTACGCTACCGAATTGCTGACAGCAAATGATTGCCCAGCGTAGCAGCATCCGGCTACGTGGGGTGGTACATTGGTGACTAAGACAGGGGAAAGGGTGACAAGTAGAGGGAATCAGCACGGAATCCAGTGCATTACAGGTACAGGTTCAAGGGGTGCAGTGATGACTAACGGTATTAAATCTAAGGACGTGTACGGGTACGTTCCCTGTATTGCAAACGTGAAACTTGATGTAATAAAGTTGAGATAATTAATTATATATCTAACTCCACTGCTTATTCTTATACTCACACAGTTTAAGGCCGGTTCTTAGATGAACTTAGCCACCATCCGCGAAAGATGATGTGTTAAACTGCTTATTCTTGTAAAAATATCTGATCTTTCGCGGATGGTAGTGGCAAACATTTTCACATTAATTATATATGATGTATGCAATGTTTGTTTGATTAAAAAACAAATGTTTGTTTGATACCTGTACCGCAGAAAGTCCGGGGGACCGGGGACGGACAGCATGCGCAGCGACTGTACCTACACATGGATTTTCCGCAGCGACGAACATCCTTCAGAAGGCCGGCCCACAAGTAAGCCAAGCGGCACAAAAATTCCCGCTGCCGGGCGTAAGATAAGTGTCAGCGGTGGGATTCCACACTGGCGTGTCGACCTGCTGCACCAGCATGGTGCCCAGTGTTGATGACCAACACACGGGGAACGACGACGCCAGGCGCTTGCACTGCTCCAGCCGTCCTGTCAACAGCAGTGCAAAATCTAATACCTCTACCGACCCCCGGCCCAGTAGAAGCACCAGCAAAGGCAGCGGGGACGCTCCACTCAGTTACTCAGTACCCATGTATCCTTCTCGCTGTGTCGTCGATAGCGGCCACCGGGTCAACTCGACGCACAGATGGCCCTGGCGCCTGCCCCGGTTTCTGACTGTCCTGTACATCATAGTGGGCGCGACAATACTTGGCGTCGCAATTGACGCAGCAATTTTGGCGCGCTCGTCGTGCAGTTTTCGAGAAGTTGGCAGTCGTGAAGCGCTCGCGTCGGGCTTGTGCGTGTGGGAGATAAAAGTCGTGAACCGGATGCGCGCTGCCCTCATCCTGCTGTCCATCGTATCCGTCACCCTTCACGTATTTTACAAGGTATGGCACGTAATGTGTTATCAGTGCCACAAGCTTCCGACGTGGGTGTGTCGGATTATTCGACTGGAGAAGCGAGCCGACGCGTGGGTGTCCGCTGCATCGCTCGACCTCTTCGACGAGACCGTCCGGTTCCTGCAAAGCACAAACCTGCTGCTCGGTGGCCTGATGATACCCTTCACGTTCACGCTGGGCGTCGCGCTGTCAATCGTCAGCTATACCGAGTATGAAGCGCGGTCGTCAGACGCTAAGCTGGTGCGTCAGTGCGGGGCGGACGAGTTGTGTTACGTCGCCAAGTGCTTCATCCCCTTCTTCATGGCGTTTAACGCGATGTTACTCGCATGCGCCTCCGTCTGCATGCACAGCATCCCTGCCATCGTATGGAGCAGCACGATGGAGCTGGCGATGCGGAAAACGGGCAACCTGCGAGTGCGGCGACTCATGAGGCTACCTTACCTCTGCAGTGCAGCGTACATATTGGCGCTGGGGTTGCTGATACACGAGCAGACACGGCTGCTTTCACACCAAAACTTCGCATCTGCCTGGGAGATGAAGGGAAATTTCATCTTGCAGCTGATTACAAGTGCCTTCTTACTGTTGATCGTCTGGCTCAACATGCTCCTTCAAGACATAGCCTCGTTTTTTTGGAGCGTGGTTAATCGACGACAGTCACTGTTTGCGCGCACTGGATGTGCAGCCACTGATATCGAACGTCGGGGGTTAATGCCCACCGTAGGACAGAGCACAAGCGAGGCATCGGCCAACCACAGACGAGAGACTCTTCTCCTCATCCACCTCCTCCTTTGGTCGAATCGCGTTCTATCGCGTACACCGCTTTGGGAGTTGATTGTCATCATGTTGATGCGTCTAATTGCGCTCGTCATTCTGGCGACAGTCCGCGACCGCCGCTCCAACTTCAACACCATCGAGGACCACGCCGGCTTCGGGCTTGTCATCCAGGCGAGCGAGCTGAGCCGTAGGTTGAAGACGCTTGTGAAGCACGGCGTGTCTGCCTCAATCTGGGACCTGCTTATTGCCGCTTCAGCTCCATCGCTATCGCCGTCCCCTCTCGGAGTCAAACAGAAGTTGACAGGGCATGACGAGGTACGGATGTTTAAGGCGACACTGTATCGTATGCGCGACACGCTGGCTGTGAGCTACCGCTGGCAGGATGTCAATATGCGCGTGAGCGAGCACATCAGCCTCAATATGAACGAGTTCCAGATACGCTCGTTAATCACCGCCATCGACCGCTCGCGTTGCCAATACGTGTGGCTCGATCGGCTCTCCGTCCCCCAGGACGACTGCCCCCTCAAATACACACTCCTCGCGCGTATGATGGCCGTATACGCGGCCGCTGGAGCAACGGTCGCGCTACGCACCGCCGAGGCCGACGGCTCGCGCTACCATCAGCGGGTCTGGACCTTCCCCGAGTACTGTGCGGCGACCAATCTACACGTCGTTACGCAAGACGCCGCGCCCAGGCAGCTGGAGCGCGCTGTAGTTGGGGACGAGGAACAGAAAGCCACGCAGCTTCGCGACGGTTTGCAGTCCTTACACGTCGATCTGGTGCCTATGTGGCTTCGAGGAAGCAAATACACGCTGACCGCCGTCGAGGCCGCGGATGTGCTCGCGCGCTACCGTGGCCTGGCTGCGAAACTACGTTGCCAATTTCCGGAAGACAAGATTCGGGCACTGCTGCCTTTACTGATGCACACACCGGTTGAAAGTCAGGGCGAGCTCATTAAGCTGGTGCTACAACTGAGCAAATCCTCCGGGGAGGAGCTCCAGGACTGGAAGATGTGTCTATTCGATCAACAGCTTGACAGGCAACGCGCCGTACAGACGTACACTGCCAATTCGGAGAGGGATGCCATCCCCGCGACACCGCGCCCCCGGCCTGCCAAGATGCTTCTGGGCTGGTTAGACTCACTGGCCAGGGCTTTTCGGGACATGGTGGGGTTAAAGCCGAGACGTAGGAAGACGGTGATGTTTGATGTCGAGGATTCTGGTCCCGTATCCAGAATATCAGAACGGCAGAAGCCGGCAAGCTCGAGAGTGTCGCTGTCGTCGGTGCCGGAGTCCGAGTGTGCAGTCTTGCGGAAGACGGCGTCCGTGACTGGACTGGACGAAGAGAGGAATGTTGATTGGGACTGCCCGCCGGTACCGCCCTCAGCTCTACTACCGTGGGAGGTCCGTGTGCCTTTGGAGCCACGCCAATCGTGCACCTCTTCGCGGCATAGCCAGGAACACCAGCGCGGGCGGCGGGGGAGCATGAGCTCGTTTGACATTAGCGATACCCGGCGAGCCTCGCGGGCCGACGGCTACGTCAGTGCCGTGAACTCGGCACAAGCGCGGGAGTTGCGGCGCGCGAGGCTTGAACAAGCGGTGCATGTGTATGAAGACAGCTTCGCTATTGCCCCGTCCTGTACCTCTCTCCCTGGTGGAGTGCCAGAAGCCGAGAGCCACGCATTGTCCAGGTGGTCAGGCAGCGACTTTGCAAACCGGGACGTCGTGCTGAACTTGGCTGACCACCCGATCCGTCCCGGCTAACGAGTCAGTGGCTGGACAATAACGGGGGGGGGGGGGGGGGGGGGGGGGGGGGGGGGTCGGGCGAATGCGTGTAACCGTATCAGTACCCGTATCGTAGAGGTTCAGGGTTTAGAGGCGCTCAATTTAAAAAAAAAAAAATCTTATACCAAAAAAACAGTGGAGGCCACCAAGCAAAAAGAAGAAAAGAGGAAAAAACCTAAGCCCGAGGAACAGGAAGGCACGCCACAGCGTCAGCACTGCCCTCCTGCAAAGCGTCACGGAGATAGAAACCCATAGTACCATGAAGAGCAGCCGAAAGACTTTGCATGAATTCACGTCGCACATCCCCCCAAAACGCCGAAAAGGAATAGAAGTAGTTCGACGAACGAAATGGTGCATACGGACATAACTGTGGAGGCGCTCAATTTTCATCTGTGGATATGATATGTCATGACGATATTTAAATATTTGGTACGTCATCCAACTCCACGATCGGATTGACCACGTGCTTGAAGAGTTCATGCTTGAAGCGGGGGCTACTAAGGGGCGGGACTTGCGGTTGGAGGTTCGCCGTATTCTGTCGGGAGCTTCTCAATATCGTCATGGGGGTGTGGTTTGGTCAGACTTCATGGCTCCGCACCGTCATTTTGTTGTTGATGTGACGGTTACAAGTGCTCGCACGAACACCTACGCTCTTCGTATAGGTGCTCGTCTCCCACTCCCGGACAGTCTTGCATTGGGAGCTCAACATTGCAAACTCCGCACTTCTGCTTTGCTTGGCACGCCTTCGGTTCAGTCGGTCCATGGCTACTATCCCATCGCTCTAGAGGATGGGAGCCGGTTGGCGCCTATGGCGGTTGAATTAGTTGATCGCCTAGCTATTTTGGTGGCAGTTCGTCACTTCCCTAGCATGGATGTTGCGGACTCTCGTTCCTTGCGCTCTGATAGTTATGTCAGTATGCAACATTTCGTTCGTCGAACTACTTTTGTTCCTTTTCGGCGGTTTTTAGGGGATGTGCGGCGAGAGCTAATCCAACTTCTTTTTGCTGCTCTTCATGGTACTTTGGGTTCCTATCTCCGCGATGCTTTGCAAGAGGGCAGTGCTGATGTTGTGGCATGCCTTTTTGTTCCTCGGGCTTACGTTTCTTCCTCTTTTCTTCTTTTTGCTTGGTGGCCTATGCTGATGTTTTTGTAAGATTTTCTTCAATATCTAAATATTTGAATACGTGCATAAGCGATGTGGTGGGCCAACCTAGTCGTTTGCGTCTGAATACTTGGACGTTTGGGACCGTGCGTTGGCTATATCATTTGTTAAGGCAAGCCCGGAATTAGCCCAAGGCGTACGCGTAACACACGCATGGAGGCCTTTGCTAACACGCGTTATCTCTAACTTAGTTAAAGCAACGTTACGGAATTTGAGGCGGCATCTTCGGCATGTACCAATACTTGGAGTGTGTGTTCTCTGGCTTCGTATGCTAGAAACCCATTGCCACAATACGGCACGAAAACTCGTGCGGGGGGCGCTCAAGGGTTACACACTATGATTCAATTTCGCACACGTGAATTTCCCATAGCCCGTCATCTTGCCCGCATTCATGCCATGCCCGCAAGTTTTCCCCATCATTGTCATGCATGCGGCGGGGATGTGCCGGAATCTAAAGAACATACCATACTTGTGTGACCGTTTGCCTTCTCAAAGCAAACTGCACACACAAATATGTGTTGTTCTGCCGGTCGCTATTGTCTCTGCTGGTGGAAGTCCAAATGGAGGGAGAGATGAGAAGATGTTTGACTATTAGTATTTGACAATATATTGTAATCAAACAAAGGAATTGTTATAAGGTTATGTCACCTCCCTCCACTGCATTGGGCTTAAATACCTTTCGCCTAGCTAGCTTGCACAAGCTCTCGCTTGGTCCTCGTGCCAAGTGCTAGGGCTTTCCAACAGTCATCAACATACTAGCGACGCGGCTCGTCCTTTCTAGGGATTCTCATTCTGCATTGGAAACCTCACTTGGCGCGTGGTCTGGCTAGTTAAATTAATTGTGCGTACTTGTACGTACCGGGAGGCACTGATAGTACAATACGCATTAGAACCATTGGTAAACTGCAGTAGCGACATACCCATGTTGTGCGTCCTTCCGATGGAAAAGCACGAATTGGAATTAGTAACAAGTATTAGTACAATATCATGCAATGTACTGTTGCATGACTGTAATCGTCACACTCGTACCCTTTCACTCTTGATAGATGTTGAGGCCGCCTTGAGGCAGACCTCCGTGGTCTAGGCTCCTTTACTGAAGTAATAATGAGACTCGTGAATGCGCGCTTGGTGAGCGTGCATGCAGTCGACGTACGCATGAGTCTTGGCAAACTTGTACCAATGGGGGTCTTTAATAATTCTTGTAACAGTGTGGTTCGATGCACCTAATTTTATCGGTGCTAGACAAGTAGAATGTCGTCATCACTGAATCGCGTCATAAAGAGCAAATATTTGCCTCGTCGTCTAGGTAGCGACTTGATGCACACATCACATGTGCGAAAGACGTCAAACTCCTCGTCATCTCCTTCAAGGACAATCAATGGGACAGTTGCTCGTGGCGAAGCTGTAGAGCACGGTCGTAGGTTGATCACATAGAACACAGGGTGTAAGCGTAATGTCATTGGAAGTTTCAATATGTAACCTAGTTTCCCAATTTGCCTCTCCACTATAAATGGTCCAAGCTGTCGGTCCCTTAGCTTCTTGTTTGGCTGCCCGCGTAAGAAGAGATTTGTTGTTAAAATTGACACCTTGTCCCCTATGCTCAAGTGCGGGGCTGTCGACTGTTTTGAACGAGCTTACATCTTTGTGCAGCAGTAACACCGAACGTACCTGAGCGTGTGCTTCATGTAGTAGTCTTAATCGCCCCGACGCGTCTTGTGAAACCGAAATCGAAGGTCGCATGCTGAAATATAGATCAAGGGGCTCCTTAGAAGAGAACCCAGAATTGGCCTTGAAGGGGGTGTGCTCAATTCCGAGCGCACGAGAAGCGTTGTACGCAAATTCCACTTGAGGAAACATGTCTCTCCAGTTAGACCCGTGCAACATAAGCAACGAAGAAGTTGTTGAAACATTTGTTGACGCGCTCCGTTAGACCATCCGTCCCTGGGTGACGACTAGAAGACATGTTCAGACGCGTGCCTCGGCGTCGCGAAAGTGTCTGCCAGAAGCCATTTCACGAGTTTTGGATCGCGGTCACTCACCAACACTCGAGGCAGTCCGTGTAATCGGTAGAATCCATGTAAAAACAAGTTAGTAATTTCCTTTCTTGTTACGCTCTCTGTGCATGGCAGAAAATGGGCAATTCGAGTCAAATGGTCAACCACAATCATCACACTTTCAAAGCCATTGCTCACATGCAAATGTGTCAAGTAGTCAAGACCAACTATGTGCCACGGTCTAGGTGGAACAAGCAATGGATAAAGAGTCGCAGCCAGCTGTGGTTGAATCTTTGCTCGTCGACATACGACGCAACGCCCAATTTGTTTTTCACATATGGGCGAATTCGTTTCCACCAGAATCTGTCGAGCGCTTTAGCAAGAGTGCTAGCAACTCCTTTGTGACCAGCTGACGAACTGTCGTACAACTCTGTCATCAATCTCAGTCGGAGCTCAGAAGTCTGCGGGACACAAAGGCGATTGAGACGCATAAAGAACCCAGCTCTGGCTTCTATCCGGCTGTCTTTTGTCCACTCACCCTCGTCCCCATAAAACGAGTCTTGGGAGTACCCCTCGCGAATGAGATCAGCGAACTTAGGGCTCAGATGCAACGCGTCAACTGTCAATAAGTTTAATTGTGCGTCGTCTAACAATAGGTGGGACTTATGTCGTAATTCTCGATTTGACGGAACCTCGCCATCCCAAAATAATAGAATTGTGCCCTAAGGTAGGAAGTATTGGCGCCGACTTAACGGATCAGCTTCGTTCAGGGCTCCCGTGCGGTGCGCAAGTTTCATCGAGCCCACAAACGGTTGCAAGTCCCGCAAGTAACGTGCTTTCCGCTTGTTCAGCCTCTTGTTCGGTTGCCTTAGCATATGTCGCAGTGTGCCGTGGTCTGTTACGACAAGGAACTTAGAGCAACCTTCAAGGTAACACCTCCAATGCTTGATTGCTTCGCATACGGCCAAAGCTTCTATATCGTACGCAAAATAGGTATTGCCACGCTCAACTGGATTGAGCTTACGCGCCCGATAAGAGACTGGTTGAAGTCCTCCTCCTTGGTCTTGCAACATGAATGTTGCAATCCCCACTGACGAAGCATCTACAACTATGGTGAGCGTCGCGTCCGAGCTGACCTCTTGAAGGATAAGACATGACGCGGAAATGAGCCGAAACTTGAGAATCTCAAAGGCTTCCAAACATGCATGCGTCAGCGTAACCTTTTGTGGCTGGGACTTCCGCAGTAAGTCCGTCAATGGAGCCGTAAGGTCGCTAAAATGATGAATAAATCTAGCATATAAGTTGCAGAACTATACGAAACTGCGAACCTCCTTCTGCGTCGTAGGCACTTGCCAGTCTGCAACGGCCTCGACTTTCGTTGTCGAAACGCTTATTTTACTAGCTGACACAATGTACCCAAGGTACTCCATTTCTTGTAGGCCGAAGACGCACATCTCAAGGCGTAACTTCAAGCCCTCCTCTTTGAAACGTTGGAGAACAAGACGCAAGTGTTCCAAGTGTTCATCTAGCGTACGGATGTAAACATAAACGTCGTCGAGGTGGACAGTAACAAGCTTATGTGAAAAGTCGCGCAGAATTTCACTCATCATATGCTCGAATGTAGGTGGCGCATTGCACAGACCAAAAGGCATGGCGACCCATTCCATCAAGCCATGAGGGGACTGAAACGCAGTCTTGTGGATGTCCTCATCACGTACTCGAACTTACCATAAGCGAGACGCGAGGTCGAGATGCGTGTAAAAATTCGCGTCCTTAAGCTCATCGAGTGTGTCGTCCACACGCGGAGGTGGGTAGGCGTCCTTACGCGTAGCTTCATTCGTTGATATCCCTTATTAGTGGGTCTGATAATGGACACATCTGTGCGCTGGACTCCGGGGGAGTCTTGGCCCTCCACACATAGGCGGTCGCAGTGTCTGCACGATGCGCGGAATTCATATGCACAATATGTTCCAATCGCGGGTACCGATTTTTGGGGCGGAACTTGGATAAGGCGTACAACTCCGTTCCGGGAGGCATGGGTTCTAACCCCCATCATGGCATTTTCGTGTATGCACGGTTCAACATCGTTAATTCCACGGTAGTAAATGCATAGTCGCAGCGAGCCTTTAGCTCCACGCACGAAAAGAATTGGCGAGCCGAACTCATCGTGGCTGGGTCGAATCAAGCCAGCTTCCATCGCGTCTTTGAGCTGTCGGTTAAGCTCGGCGCGCTCCGCATGTGACAGTTGTAAAGACGCAGACGTTTCATCGGGCCATTAGTTTCAATGGAATGATCCCACTGCCGGCTTATTGGCGGCAAATCAACGGGCTGTAGTAATTCTTGGAAGTCACCGTAGAGTAATGACCGGAAATTGTCACGTTGTTATGCAATAGGCTCCCATCGAGTGTGAAATTCTGTTGGCTGCTTTGCTGATGGCGAAACATCAATCACATACAATTCCGCATTACTGGCTCTGTTGCGGCGCGTCTTGCGCATGAATTACTGAATCTTGGCGGACGACATCATTAGACACTCATGACGTCGCTCCTCAATCTGAGTTTCTACCGTTGTGCCGTTCACGAGTGTAAAATCACGCATAGTGCCAAATCGCAAAGAGTCGTGCTCATTGTCAAGCCATAGTAAATCCAACACTAGATCAGCAGCGCGTAAATCTCCTAAGACGGGCCCTCCCAACTATGCCATACAGGGAACTTACAAGTCAGGGCTAGACCGTTAACCACCTAAATCCAACCTCTTCAATGGGGGTCGGGGGTTTTACTCCCCCCCGGGGAGGTGTGCAAGAAGAGGCGAGGGCTGCGTGCATTTAGGGTCGTGCGAAGGGGCAATGTGCGGAGGCGCGGCGGGAGGTCGTGCGGGACTTGATGCGGTATATGAGTAGGAGGTGATGCAGCCATTGGACAGTATGCGTGTGGAGTTGTGCAAGGATGCGAGACGTGTCGAGGCGTGCTTTGGAGACGAGTTGTGCGGGCGGTGAGTAGGGAGGTGAGACTCGTGATGGTGGAGGAGTGCGGTGTACCTGTGCGGCTCATGACGATGGGAAGGATGTCAACCACTGTGCCTGGCCAGTGGCTGCGGATGGCGTTTGCAAGGGGTGTGTATTTGGCACGTATGAGGTGAGCTGTGTGGGAGAGGTTGTTGTCCGTGCAGTACTTCCATTCCCCTATCTGAATCTTTTTTATGGATGCGTAACGGCGGCGACCGTTAGTGTGGCCAACGAACCGAGGTTCGAGGAGGCGGATAAAGTCGGGTTTGTGTGCGGGGGGTCGTAGCGCGGGGGGGAGGATCTCAGGTGGGAGGATGGCGGGACACGAGGTTAGGGAGTCGGGTGAGAGACCTTCGTCAGCATCAACAAGGCGGGTGGGCATGTGGGTAGGGTGGGGTGGGTGACAGTCAAGCGGAGTGTGGGCAGGAGAGGGGGAAGCAAAGGATTTTATGGGTTTGTTACCGAAGTCTGCGGTGATGGTTTCCCAGCGTCCTCCGTTGTGGCGCTCCAATAGGGAGAGTAGGAGTTGCAGCGCGCTGTTGTGTCGGTCCTGTCTTAGGCCAGACATGGTGGGGCAGTTACCGGCCATGTGGCCGTTGCTAGTGAATTGGCCACATAGGGGGCAGCGCAGGGTGGGGTTATGAGTGAGTAGGCGGGTGTTGTGGACTCCCCACATGAATTCTTGTTTGTGTGTGAACTGGATATTTGTGAGGGTTGAGTGTTTTTTGTGGTAAGAGAAATCGGCGCCGTCCTTCGCGGCGCGGGCGAGGAGGGCTCCGTGTTTGGTTGTTTGCGAGAGAGGTGTGTGTGTGTGTGTTTGGTGCTGTAGGTGTGTGCGTCAGCTTTGAGGTTGGTGTATCTGTAGGGTATGGGGTCTCCTAGGGTTTGTGGAATGAGGGTGTATGGCCAGGTCCAGTGGCCTATCGTGACCTCTGAACCTGTGGTGTATGTAGTGTCGGGTGGGTGACCATCCGCGACTAGGTTGGCGAGGGTGTCTGCGAGGTCGTTACCTAGGGAGTGGTTGTGGGCTTTGATTTTGCCGAGGTGTGTACGGATGCCTGCGTCGCAGCGGGTTTTAAGGGTGTGTGTGATGGATAAGAGGGTGTCGCGGTGAATGTTGTGTCTGTAAGCGGAAGGGCAGTTTAAGTATCCTTGTATGAGGCGGAGGGAGCACGCACTGTCTGTGAGGAGGTGGGTGCGGCCAAGTTGGAGGCCTATATCTATGCCAGCTAATTCAGCGCGATTTATTGTGTGTGAGGGAGGGGTAGAGGTCACCATGATTTTGATTTTGGTGTCCGAGGCGGGGTGGGTAGCTGCTGCTCCGAGGGGGGACGAGCTTCCTTTTTTCGAGCCGTCTGTGTATACAAAGTCCTGCCAGTTCCAAGCAAGGGTACCGCTGGTTGGGGGGTATGTTAGATGCACGCGTTCCGGGAGGGGGTACGTGAGAGGGTGAGTTGGGTTTGGGGGGAGGTGGTATATACCTGCTGAGTGGGGTGAGTAGGTGTCAAAGAGGTGTGGAGGTGGGGGGGTGATGATGGGGTTGGGGAGGTGAGTGTCGTAGATAGATTCGAGAGTGTTGTGAAGTGCGGTCATGGCTGTGGGTGATGGGAGGGTGGAGAGTGCGAGGGGGTTGGCGACGAGGTATATGTCGACCATCCATCGTGTGCCGAATGGGGTAGGGGTGGGGTTGCCAGTGTGTTGGTCGGGGGGTAGGAAGGTGTTTGCGTCATTGGGGAGGGTGTAAAGGTGGTGGGTGTATGGGGAGTTGATGTATTTGGAGTGGCGGTAGGGTGTGTGTTCCCATCGGGGGAGGATGAGGATGGTTGCGCTGGGTGTGTGAGGGGCTGTGAGGTGTGCGCTGGTGATTGCGTGTTCCATGGCTCGTCGCATGCATTCGTGGTCGTATTCGGGGTTGGCTATGTTGGTGCCTTGCCATGTGTGTGGGGCATTGCTGCCGCTAGATGAGAAGACTATATCTTCGGGGTAGAGGGAGTGGTAGGTGTGGGAGTGAAGGGATTTATTGAGGGGGTCGGAGTAGAGTTCTGTCTGTATGTGGAATGTGTGGCGGAGAGCTGTGAGTAGGTCTTCTCTAGTGGCCCATCTATTACGGGTGGTGGTGGCGGGTGTGGGTGAGTGGATTTCTGAGCGAGAGCCTAGGCGGGTGAGGAGGTGGTAGACCTCCTCTTCGAACGTATGCTGCGTGAGGTCGGGGCGGAAGAGTTGAAAGAGGTGGCGGACGCGGGGGCCGTTAAGGGTGGTGACCGTGCGGCCGTCGGGAGTGCAGAGTACGGTGGTGTCGTGGAGTGATGGGTGTGCGTGGATGGCGAATTTGCCGGTAGGGAGCATGTCGAGGTCGGGGTTAATGGGGTCATGGTTGAATGTGATTAGGGGGTGTGACCAGGGAGGGGGTCCGGGTTCTGGCAGAATGGGTGTGGTGGAGGGGACGAAGCCGGAGTTAAATGCGGTGAGGGCGGTGGGGCCGGAGGGAGTCTCACTGATGGTGTCGTGTAGTTGTAGGCATGGGGCCCACTGGACTTCGTGGAGGCGGGTGAGGTCGTGTTGTTGGCCGCGAGCACACCACTCGCACTGCCATGTGGCGGGTCCCTGAGCTGGGCGGCATTGGGAATGTATGGCGAAGTGCGGGCATGTGCAGCATGTGGAGGTGGGTTCTGTGTGCAGTGGGTCATGACAGATGGAGCAGGCGGTGGGGGAGGGGGTGGGGAGGCATACCGATGTGGGGGTGGAGGAGATGAGGCGGAAGCCGTCGTCGAGTTGTAACTGAATGTCCCATTCCGTGAGGTGTTCCGGGGCCCATTCAACCATGTACTGCGTTTGGCCGTATTCTGTGTCCTTGTGTTTGGAGATGATACGCGTTACGTCGCAGGGGGGGTAGTGGTGGTGAGGTGTAGATGCCGGATGAGAGGGTGGGGGGTGAGCGAGGGAGGTGTGGGGAGAGGAGGGGAATCCATGAGGGGTGTATAGTGGTGGGGGGGGATGCTTGTTTGGTAGTGAGGCCTGTGAGGGGGAGGCGGTTGTGGATAGTATCGAGGGGTTCGGTGAGGATTGCGGCGAGGAGGCGGATGGGAACTGAGAGTGGGGTGGTGGACCTCGTGAGTGTGGTGATGGATTTGCATGATTTGAGGATGAAGGAGGATGAGGTGGCTCTGAGGAGGACTTGTGGCCACGTGGTGATGTTATTTTTCCAGAGGGGGGTGAGGCGGGGGAGGAGGGAGGCGTGTGTTTTGCGGGGAGAGAAATCGCAGTAGGCTTGCTTATATGTGTGAGGGTCGGTGATGTGTGTGGCTTTGTCCCGGAGTGAGGCGAGGAGGGCGTTGTCTTGAGTGGTGAAGTGGGCGCGGATTGTGGAGGCGATAGGGTTGGTGAGGGAGAGTGGAGGGATGTTGTGGAATAGGGTGCCCGCATCGCGCTGAGCTCTGACTAAGCACTTGAGTGTGGGTGGGGTGTAACAGGTTGACATGATGGATTCCGAGGGCCAGTGGGAGTACGTGGTGGATAAGGTGCGGATGTGTGCGCGGGCCATGTGGCCTCTATAGCCTGAGTTGTTCATGATTTTATGTAGGTGGCAAACTGTGAGTTGTGCGGCGTGGGCTTTGAGGGAGGGGAGGCCGTATCCTAGGTCTGAGGTAGGGCGGTGAAGGGCGGTGCGGGGAAGGTTACGTACCGAGGAGACGGCGGAGCGGAGTGCGCGGCAGATTTGTCCTTCTAGAGTGTCGAGTTGGGAGTCGGTGAAGAGGCCGAGCTGGAGGGTGAAATGCTTTCCGATGAGGAGTCCACGGATGACCCTGATTCTGCGGGATTGTGTTAGTGGGGAGGTGGAAAGGGTGGTGATGAGGGATGCAGTGGTATGTTTGAGTTCGTGCCAGTGTTTGGTGAAGTTGAGGGAGGTGTTCAGTTCTACCCCTAGGACTCGGTATGTGTCCTTGGGGCCAATGGAGGGGATGGGGGCCGGGGTGGAGTTTAGGGAGATGAACTGAGTTTGCAGGCGGGATGCGAGGAGGGTAGTGTTGGCGAGGGTGAGGGCGTTGCCTGTGCGCCAGAGGGCGCCGGTGATGCAGCATTTGCGGATGTTGACGGTCATGCCCGTGTAGGCGCTGAAGAGGGAGAGTTTCCTGAGCTGGATGGTCATGTTGGGGGTCGAGCCCGTGGCGAGGCTGAGGTCGTCAGCGAAGCCGTGTCCTGGGTATGTGGCTGTGGGTTCTGTGGGGTCGACGTTAGTGGCGGGGGGGCCTGGGCGGTAGCCCCGGCTTCCCACCGTGAGCCAGCGAAGGAAGGGTTCAAGGAAGAGGGTGAATAGAAAGGGGGAGAGGGTGTCGCCTTGGAGGGTCCCGCGATTAATGTCGATAGAAGGGGTGGGGCCATGTGGAGTAATATAATCTGTGGTTGAGACCCCGTAGAGGCGTTCGCATGTGTCGACAAAGGTAGGGGGCATACCGAGTTGACGCATGTGTTTGAACATGATGCGGTGGTCCGCGGCGTTGAAGGCACCTTTGAAATCCGCGTACATGACGTAGATGTCTTTGCTGTGGAGTTTCGCGTCCTCCATCGTCATAATGAAGGAGGAGAGGGCGTCGTGGATGCTGCGGTGTTGTCGGAATCCGTCCTGTTGGTCGCTGAGAAATTTGAAATTTGAAATTGTTTACAACAATACCAGTAAGAACCGGCTGCTGTCTCTGGGCCCCCCTTTTGCTATGCTCAACTTGTAGTTGGACTTCTAAGCGTGAGGTAGACCGTGAACCACTAATCCCAACCTCTCCGATGGCAGTAACGATACCGTCTAAAACATACCCGTATCCAGGTATTTATAATTTTCTGATCTATACGTATTTTTTTTGGATACAGTATGAAAAATAAAATGTCGCTAATCTCCACGTTACGCGGCCTGCTCCAGCCGCTGCGGGGTCGCTGATCAGCAAGGCTGTCGAGCTTGAGCTGGTCGAGGCGAACCTGCCTGACCTCGGCTCCCGTGCGACTCCGGTCGTGCCGGAGCTTGGGGGGAAAGGCAGGTGAAAAACCCCCCTCGCATAGGTCGTCGTCGGTCCCGCCCCGATCCGTGCTCCACCCCGCCCGAGGTATTAGCCGCTCCTCCCGACGCAGCTCGCCACCTAGCCGAGTCTTCTCTCCTCCTTCGGGGGCTGAGAAGAGAAAATAACTAGGCTGCAGACGGTGTCCGGCTGGCTCTCCTGCCCCCGAGCCAGATTTTCTCCTGTCCCCTGTCCTTTTCCCGTCTGTTTCCAGCACCTATCTGATCGCGCTGTGGCCGTCCGTACCCTCCCCCGGTGGTTTACGTTGTTAGGGGGGCGCCTTTACGAGCAGTGTGCCGTTACGATAACCCTAGGCACACTGCCTGAGGCAGCCTATCGATAACCGGGTACCGACTAGGGAAGGGGTTGGAAGAACACAGGGATCGAGTCGCCGGTCATCAAAAGATGGTGGGTACGGGAATTTTTCCAAAAACCCCCCGTACCGGGCTTTTCCGGCGGCGGACGATCCTAAGGACCGCCGCCGCCAGACCGTGCCGCTCCTCCGGCTGCGACGAGCCTCCGTCCTGCGTAGCATCAGGCCTCGCCCCCAAGGGAGACCTAAGGCTCTCGCAGGGCTGGCGACTGCTAGCGAGCGCTGTCCCTAGCGCTGCTTCCCAGCTGTCCGCCGCCAGCTCCAACACCCTCGTCCCTCCGCTGATCCGTCCGTACCCCTTTTCGCCAAAAAATATTTCGCAAACGCCGCCCCCGCCCCATCGTCGGGAGAGTATCTGCGAGTATTTAGTCGCGAGAAAGACATATCGGACAAGCCGAGCGGGAGATCCCTGTGCCGGTGTACGGATATTATGTTTTTCCAAAACCCTCCGTACATGGCTTCCCGACAGCTGCTGATCCCGCGGATCGCAGCTGCCGGTACCTTGTTCAGCCCCTTACCGTGCCAGGCCTGGCACGGCTATGGGGTTACCAGCGCCCACCGCGTGGAGGTAGAGGTAGGTGCCGACGGGCCTGCGAGCGCACCCCTCTCCGGGGCCGCCGCCGCTGCGCCGCCGGCGGGCGCCGTCGCTGAGAATGCCGTGGGTTTCGGCGTATTTCGAGCCTGCATCTTTGATTAGTGTTGTCCATAGTTTAAGGAGGTTATTCATAAGGGCGATAGGGCGGTAATTATCGAGGAGGGAGGGGTCGCCTTTTTTATGTAGGAGGCATGTTGTGCTGTGGCACCAATCAGGAGGGGTGTAGGATTTGTGGGCGAGGAGGGAGAGGAGAGAGAAGAGGGCGGAGCGGGTCGCCGGTGGTAGGAATTTGATTATTTCATTGGGGATACCGTCGGGGCCGGGGGCTTTGCCGGTGCCTAGGGAGTTGAGTGTTTTATCGACAGTGTCGCGGGTAATCATGTCGGCAAGGGTGAGAGAGGGGTCACCGCGGGGTTCGATGGTAAAGTTGTCGGGGTTGTCGGGGAGTTCCCACGGGGGGGTGGGTATGTCGTGTGGGGTGGCGCGGCCGAGTTCGGTGGCGAAGTGAGAGTGTACCGCGTCAATGACGGCGGAGGGAGAGGATGCGGTAGTTTTATCGGGTCTAGTAATGCGGTGGAGGGTGGAGGCGGCGCCGGCGGGGGGTAGGAGGCCGCTTTTAATTTTCAATTGGCGGTGCTTGGCTGGAGACTTACGAGTATGTAAAGCAAAGCGTCTTAAGAAGTCTTCTTAAACAAAGTCAAGAGTCGCAGCGCAGTCGACTAATCAGAAATTAGCTGTCCACCATCAAGAGTTTTCACAATTAGCTCAGTTCAAATTAAGGGTCGAGCTTACGTGAGGTCCGTTAAAAGGGCGGCAACCTTCGAGGGAAATTGTTGAAGCGTAGCGATGGACTCTTCCGTGTCTTAAGGAGGTACACGTACCGAGGTGGGTTTATCAGGAGTTGTCAGAGCTTTATCGTGAAAAATATAATCCGCGTCGACTAACCACAGGTGAACATGCCAAGGGGCTGGAGCAACCACCTCTGCTGGGTCGGATCGTCGAGCGACTTGCGAGTGAAAAGCTTTGTCCTTGCTAGGAATTCCTAGTAGAGTTTTTAGTGTCTAGTGAGCTCAGTGAACTTTGCTCACTCAGGAAGAACAAACACAACCATCGTACATGTTGGAGCTGCACCCCGACAACTTTCAAACTGACGACCAATCTATTCAACCAACTCCGAAGGTGGATTAGTGAACACACGCTCTCAAGTCAAGTCTCTCTCTAGGATCGAATCACCCGGTGAACAGTGAGGTAAGTCACTGTGCGAGTTAAGACCCTCATCATCAGCACATCCCTCCAAAGTGAAGTCAAACCGTGCGTGCGGTTTCGACGACATCTGTCGCTAGCCGTGTCTCAGGACGACAAGTAGATGTAATTGGATGCTTCCGTTTATCAGTATAACAACCATGCCACCATCATTGCCTCTTCGAAGGAGCACAATCATCGCCTCCTTGCCTTTAAGCTCCGGGCATTAGAAAAGACGGTGTCCCTTCTTGTGGCCCTTGAGGCAAAGGCCCTCCTCAATGTGGCGCTTACGCTCCTATGGGGTCAAAGCTCCATCGATGGCGTTAAAATCAATTCGGCCAGTGTTTGGAGAAGTTCGGCCACGGCCTCCACGTCCACCTCCACGACCACGGCCTCGTCCAAGCCGTGAACCCTCGCCTCGCTTCCATATTTTTGAAGCCCCAACCAATGGGTCCTCATAAGATCGCTTCTTGGTAGGTTGTCCGCCTCCATGTGTTGCCGACGGACCACTTGTTGACCTAGCATGACTCAGGTGTGGCGAATCGGTTACGATGTCGTTGAGGAAATTTTGCAGCTCCACTAGAGGTGTCGAAGGGTTACACGGAAATGCCATCACCGGGAATCGAACCCGTACCTCCGTGTGCGGAATCGAACGCCGTAACCAAGTACCGCGCCGAAAAGTCGGTACCCATTGAGGATATATCTCACATACACACTCCCGTACTGTCCGAGCAACGGGCTCCCGCAGTGCATCCACTATTGGCGAGATAGTAGGGCCAAGGCTCCCCCAGAGTACAACGTACGGATGTATCCATTACTATGCCCACCATGGGGATCTCACAACACTTTCCCTAATGGACACCATCCGATCAACTCAAACCCTAGCAACCCGCGAAGGGTTACACGGAAACGCCATCTCCGGAATTCGAACCCGCACCTCCGTGTGCGGAATCGAACGCCGTAACTAGGGACCCCGCCGAAAAGTCGGTACCCATTGAGCATATATCTCACATATATACCCCCGTACTGCCCGAGCAACGGGCTCCCGCAGTACATCCAGTATTGGCGAGATAGTAGGGCCAAGAATCCCCCGGAGTACAACGTACGGGTGTGTCCATTATCATGCCCACCATGGGGATCTCACAACAAGAGGCAAAGTGTAACCCCTCTTCTGCGACCGATGAGACTTGGCTTGGGTATGAAGCTGAAAGTTAGCTAGTCCACTTATGAAGCGAACACACTATAGGTCGTTTGTAAGAGGTTGTTGGGACCTCCGTAAAAAGTCGTTGAACAACTGAGAATAGGCGGGGTAACTCATGTTACCCTGCGTAATTCCAAGCATGGCGTTGATTGCGTCATCGCGAATATTGCATATATGTGGGCAACAAGGACGTTTGACAAAACTCCTCTACCAAAGAGTCGAAAGAGCCTGGGATTGCTGTTTGTTGTTTACGGTAGAGCCACCATTTGTTTAGGGGTCCAGAAAATGGAGAACTAACACACACTGCCGCGTTGTAAGAGTCAGCAATAATTCCGAGCATGGCGAAGCGTTGAGGTTGTGCCTCGAGCCAGTCTTCAAGATCACGCGGCTCACGACCGGACTGAAACGGAGAATTAATCGCAGCCTTACGGTGTGTCTAAATGAGAGTTATGGACAAGCCACCAAAGTTGGTTTTATGAGCCGGAACTCCCATGCGTAAATCGGTCGGAGTCTCACCACACAACTGCTTAATGTAGCCTCAAATAAGCATCCACACAGAGCCAAAGTCGACTGTTGTAAACCGAGGGTAAAAAAATTACTGTCTCGGTTACGACGTGTCCTCGTGATAGAGCACCTGCTGAGTAGCAATAGCTAAAAGAAAAGTCTCCCATTGAGTCACGTAGCCAAAGTGAAGCAACTCGAACTTACGTCTCAACGAAAGTAATCATTCTTAACCGGCGTTTGCGAAAGACCGTCAATGTCATTCGTTGCTAGTACGACGTAAGAACCATCCTGATTGATAGTCGATTGGCCAGTCATAACCTGCTCGAGCTTAGCAAGAGTGCGTAAATTAGATGTCACGTAGGGAACCGGAACATATGCCGAAAAGACGTAAACAAGCTGACGTCGACCTCTAGGTAATGCAACGCGAACTGGATCGTCACTCAACATGGTTAAGTCATCAAGACTCATAGTAATGCCATTTTCCTCGAGTAACTCGCGAACAAGAGCATCAACATGCTTTTCGTTATGCAAGATCGAACCGGCCGGAAACCAAGTTTTACCACTACGAGGTTCACGCTGCAAAACGAGCTTAATGTCTTAGGCTTTGGAACCATCGACATGTTGTACGACCACCAAGTAATGACGCTTGCAAAACGCTTGCAAAACGCCGCATGTAGATGGTGTTGGTGCGGATTTACGTGCCAGTCCCATATCCCGGGGGCGCAAAAAAAATCAAGAAGATACTTATGTTGTTCGGGCCACAGCATAGCGCAATAACGTTAACTACGATTATTAATTATAACTTTTAATAATGAAATACAAGGGAATTGTATCGACGTCGTCAATAACTCCTCCCTCACGGTGAGACTCTCAAAACGCGTCAACAAATAAAACCACCTATACACCGTTGCTTCCTATACTATCCCATGCCGCACCCCGCCACATGCCAAGGCGAGCCAGCCGCCCGCGTCCCCGACTCTCGCGGACCACAGCGACGAGGACCAACAAAGCATGGATGGACTCCCTCAAAAAGGAAGTCCGCTGCTCGGCTGCTTCTCAACCTAGACTGACGGTGCCTCGGTCCCTCGGAGCGGCGGTAGATCGTGAAGGTTTTGTACCGGTATTCACTTAAGAAAATACAAGTGGATTCGATTTGCTTCTGCTCTGATTTACATTTTTAGTATTGCTGCTGAAAAACGGAGACAATAGATCAGGAGACACCGTTGCGAAAAAACACATTTCTGATACTTATGCATATTGGTTACGCTATGAAGTAGTGGAACCGGGAAACTTGTTCCATTTCATTATCCACTCCCTAAATAAGCACTGGCAAAGCCCCTGGCTCCGAAGGTATCGCAAACAATATAACTAAATTCCTCTCTCAAGACACCCACTCATTCTACCCTCTTCTGCCCCCTCTCCATTCTCGCCCACAAAGCGTACACCCGATTATATGGTATAAACGCCGTCTATGTGTCCGTCAACCATTGTCTGGCAACGAATGCCCACTACTGTTGTGTGACACAACAGTCGTGGACAGAATTCTATGTTGTCGAACGCAGTCTATACACAGGGTGTCTGCCCAGTCTATCAACGCAACTCGATGATATAGAGCTCTGTTTTGAATAGAGAGAGACATATATATTTTAAATAGAGGAAACACCGAGAGCCGTGTTTTTTGCAAATAGTACGCGGGTACTTTCTGACACATTATTACCGCTACTACTCGGTGCTACCCGTACCTGTACAATAATTATCTTTATTTTCGCCCGCGACGCTTCGCCGTCGTGCTGTATTATTTGTCGCTTTATACTATTTTTCCGCTTCTTATGTACCTGTACTCCAGGTTTCGTATCCACCGCCGGACCACCGGGCAGGCGACGGCAAGCAACCACAGCAGAAGAATAGCTGGCTTATAGCAAAGCCACCATCACAGTAACATAAGGACATATATATGAACTAAACCTTGGGCCGACCTTGGTACATCGTCTTGGTGGCGTTTCAGGTCTGGAGGCAACAGGAAGCTGGCTGGGTGTTCCGCCGCGTCGGATCGGTATAGGCTATATTTCATCGCGCCGTGGATGTGAACCATCGCTCGCTCACTCACGGCAGTAGCGCCGTTGCGCCGTTGCCGCGCCATTGGTGTCGGCACCGCAGCCTCACCTCAAACCTCAGAACCTTTGGTGCCCTCAAGAAACATGAAGCCTAGGAACACCCCAAGCATTCCACTTGAACCTTCGGGATGACGCACCTGCGAGTGTTATCAACCGGGCTCCGACAGGTCGTCCTCGTTCCCGGCTCAGTCGTCGCACGGAGTGTTCTTCACCGTCAGTCGTCCCCGCGCGGCGGAGCCGTCCACCGGAAAACTGTGCTTTAGGTGAAAAAGGGGTCTGCTGACAGGGGAGGGGGGCGAGCAAGCGAGGCGTTACGGCTTAGGTCGCCCTCCAAGGCAGTATGTTTGAGGGCTGGGTAGCGGACTTGCTGGCTTCCTACCTGGGTCACTTTGTGGACGTGCAGCGGAAGGCTCTCCGGTTGGGACTCTGGAGTGGCCTCACTTTACAGGTTCACCACTACCATCACCAGCATCGGCAGTCAGCAACTACAAGTATAATCAGCCGGTCATCCCTGCGTGTTCCGTGCTGCTCAGAGTGGCGTAGCACCAATTGGGGGCTCAACTGTTTTGCGTGTGACTGTGTAGGGGGTGCAGCTGCGCGCGGAAGCATTTGAATTTCTGAAGCTACCCTTCAAGCTGAAGCGGGGAAGCATTGGGAGGCTGCAGGTAAGTGTGCTGGCAGTCATGTGTGTGTGTGTGTGTGTGTGTGTGTGTGTGTGGGTGGGGGGGGAGGTGTGGGGGTGCGTTTGTGTGTGTGTGTGTGTGTGTGTGTGTGTGTGTGTGTGTGTGTGCGTGTGTTTGTGTGTGTTGTGTGTGTGTGTGTGTGTGTGTGTGTGTGTGTGTGTGTGTGTGTGTGCGTGTGTGTGTGTGTGTGAAGTTTAATGTGTGTGAACGAGTGAGTGAGTGTGTGTGTGTGTGTGTGTGTGTGTGTGTGTGTGTGTGTGTGTGTGTGTGTGTGTGTGTGTGTGTGTGTGTGCATGTCAGCCGTTCTCCATGCCTCATTGTCCAGCTGGGGTGTGTTTCAGGTGAGGCTACCGTGGGGGGCGTTCACTCTGCCCAATAGCTACATCACTATCTCGCTAGATGATGTTGTGGTAGAGTCCGTGCTCCGGGAACAGGACGAGTTCTGCGTCGGAGCGGGCAGCCCTGATGAGACAGAGGTGATCCAGGGGGGGGGGGGGGGGGGGGAGGGGGGTTCGCTGGCTTTGTGATGTCCATTGCAATGATGTCGGCGGATGTAGAGAGGGACGTATGCATGGCTTCCTAAGCATCGGATGGCTGCATGGCTGCAGGTAGAGGTCACTGCAGCTGAGCTGGACACCCTGCCGGGGACCCCAGAGGTGAAGGATGGCGGGGTCTTCCATCGGGGGTTCACTAGGCTGATGGAGTATGTCGCCAGATTCCTAATCGGGAGACTCAAGCTGAGTATCAATAACGTAGAGCTAAGCTTTGATGAACTAACGTCAGGTGCATCCCTAATCTCCATCCACTCCACCTCGGCATTCGCCGCTGTTGTCTGGGGGCCTGCAGCTACTCGTGCTGGGGTGAGTGTTTCGACTTTGTGCATACAGGCACCGGGAGCAGGTTTGAGATTGTGCTGGGGTCCATGCACACGCGGGAACCCACACCAAAGGGCCGAAGCAGTATCCTGCCATCCCTCGCCAAAAGCGCGGTACTGACAAAGGAGCTGGAGATACGGGGGCTGTGCTTGAACTGGCGCTGCGCAGAGAACGAGGGCACGGCGCGGCTCTCCCAGAGATCATGTGACGACGAGGGGGCTGGGTTATTGCGCCATGTGCTGCACCCACTGCATGCAGTGTTTCGGGTCGGGCTGGACCGACCGGATGGGGTGGCAACGCGTCTGGGCTTGGCGGCACAGGTCTCTGAGGTGCAAGTGCAGGTGCAGGACAAGACACTCTGTGACGTCGCCCGTTTTGCGGACAAGGCTGATAACTGGAGTAGACTAAACAGGTGCGCTGAGGTGCAGAGATATTTGCATCATGACACTAGCTACTTGTGTAGTAGGTGCCCTAAGTCTGACGTCCGGCGTTGAGCTCGCTGGTTTGGCTGGGCTTGTAGATATGCAGCCTTCCGTCCGGCGCGGCGGCCGAGAGCAGGGGAGGGGATGTCGTGGCGGTCGATGTGGCGGTATGCCTTTGATGCAGTGCGGGTGAGCCTTCCTTCGAAGAATATGTCGAGGGCGGCGAGATCTGAGAAGTACCAAGAGCTGCGGTGCCGCTATATTGAGCTTTACACCGACCATCTGAAGCACGACAGGTGGTCTGGGGTAGGAGGCTGTGGCAATGGATCGCAGTCAGCGATACTTGAGCAGGGTGTGAGTGAGTCAGATGAAGGGAGTGGATGTGCAGAGCTGAGGAAGTTGGAGAGCAGACTCACCATTGCGCACGTTCTGTTGTATAGAGCGTCAGCCGAGCAAGTATTGCAGAGGGTAAATAACCCCCAAACGCGATGTGCCAGTCGCAGTGTTGCTGTGTGTGTGTGTGTGTGTGTGTGTGTGTGTGTGTGTGTGTGTGTGTGTGTGTGTGTATGAATGTATGTGTGTGTGTGTGTGGGTTGGGGGGGGGGGGGGGGTATGTGTGCACGACAACGGGCAATCGGCTGCAGCTCTGATTCTCGCAAGGCTGTGTGCTCAGGAGTCGTCTATGGGCCCATCAGGTACCCAGACAAGTGGGTACATTGGGAGCATGCTGGGATGGGGCCTCTCTAGAGCAGCCAGTTATGTGGGGTACCTTCCAACGATGGAGGGTCAGGCCCCACTCCCCGACAATGCTATCGAGGAGCTGTCGTCCATCTTGCAGAAAGAAGACTTGCGCCTGTTTGAAGCAACGCCCAAACAGCAGCAGTCGTCTGGACTGCAAGTCGATTTGTCACTCGATGCAACTCGCGTTCATGTCGCTGTACAGATGGAGACTGCTGAACAGCTTGAGGTCCCCCCCCTCCCCCTTATTTCGGACAAGTCCATATTCCTAGCTTTCTGCCCTGCTTCTCTATTCTGACTGTTTTCTCTCGCACTCAACCTCCAGGACGTTGCCAATATAGAAGCGCAACACATCAAAGTGTCAGCGGGGGTGGAAGAAGGCGATTCGGTGTGGGTGAATGCTTCAGTACAGGATGTCGTCATGCACGACCTCTGCAGCGACCCAGGTGTCAGTGAGGTGAGGCGCAGCGGCGATGTGGCTACTTAGCTAAGGTTTCTAGCATTCGCTCAGTTACGGTGCTCAGTGATGTATGCGGTATATGCTGGTGATGCTCTTTTGGTTCGAAAGGGGCTGTTGCCAAGCAAAGGTTTACTTTTTGGTAGCTACTCGGCGGTGATACCTACCAAAACTGTGCTCTGATGCCCCATGCACTGCTGCTGCAGATACTGCTGGCTAGAAGCGGCACTCCCGGGTTTCTGAACATCCTGCCAAGACGAGGCGCACACGAAGGTGTTGTGCGCAACCTGCGCATCCTTGTGCCAGTTTCCCTTGCCTTCCGGTTCTCTTGGCTTGGGGTTTACACAACATGTGCTCGACGAAAACTGCAGTGTCTCTGGCAAAGCAAGAGGAGCATTTGCCTATGATTCGTCTCACGTTTGGGAAACCCAATAGCTCAGCAAGGTGGCGCGAAACACGCTTGTCATGACAGCTAATCTGTCTGCCTGCCATGATCTTGTCTCTGTTATTTGTTTGTGTTGCCTGACTCACTGATAGGTGGGACACTTCACCGCGTTTACAGAATGTACGGGTCTTCATCAAGCTGTAATTTGGCAGGAACGAAGGAGCCACCTCATGGCGTGGAGGTTGTCATCCTGCCAACAGTTCTGGTTATGCGGCCATTGTGCATTGGGCGGATGATGAAAGTTGCTGACCAGCTAGGTCAGGTCTCAGTACACACGGCGAGGTTCGTGCGTTCAGCGGGGCAACTGGGAACGCATGCCTGCAGAACCGCAGCCAAAGCGGAGTTTCTGGCGAAAGTCCCGGCACGCATGGACATAGTGAGTGCTCTCTCCCCCACCTCTGATAGGTTTCAGAATTTGAAATGGGACAGGGAGGAATATCCACTGGAAAAGGATGGTGGATCTCTCTACGTCAATGCATACATGAACTTTTGCCTGCGCAGAACGCGAGACTTGGAGCATTGGCAGTCTTGCTTCCCAGCTCTGAGAGGGCTGCGGACCACGGTGTCATGCTGCAGGCAGAGGGAATGGAAATGAAAGTGAGTGCACAGTGCCTTGACACAGACTGGACACGCATACATGGGTTTGTCTTGATATGCTTACCTGACGACTTGCTTGCGTGCTCACGTCTTAGCTGTGCGATACTTGAAGCTTATGCGACCTTATCCATGCGTTTGGCTCTGACGGTGCTCGGCAGATTATGGGTAGCATGGATCCAGGCGTGGGTGCTGAGCTCATCTCTGCAGTGACTGGGGGAGGGTCGGTGGCACTGGACGCACACCCGCCCCGCGTCTCATCAACGGTGATGGAAATGGTTAAGCAGCTAGAGGAGGAGCTGCTGATGCAGCACGTTCGCGTTGACGCCGACTCCTTGCGGGCCGCTACCGTCAACTTTGGCGTCTGCACAGAAGAATTGCTTGCCCCGTCGCGGATGTCCATGTCTGTGGCGTTGAATAGGCTGCCCCCTCCGGCAACCGACATCCCGCTCATGCGAGTGGAGGTGCAGCTGGGAGACCTGGCGCTGCGGGTACCACTGTGCGAGCTGGACATTCTGCAGGGCACGAGCGCTGCGATGCAGCGGATGCAGGAGCTGATGCCACCGCCAGAGGCGGACTACTCAGGCATCCCGCGGGATGCCCTGGTAGGCCAGAACCAAATGAAGCTGTTGCTCCAAGAAGTAAAGGTTGGCTCACCGCTCGGACCATCTGCCTGTTGGCATGTGATATAGTCATACTTGATTGTGTTTGTGACGTTGATACTGAGTGAGCCTCCTTCCATCATCTTGCCCCGCCCTCTTGGGTACAGGTTACTGTTGAGGATGATTTGCAGAAGCGCCAGTCTGCTGGGAATGCCCCGCATGTCACCATTAAGATCTCGGGAATGCAGATGGAACAGCACGCGCCACCCTGCGAGCACATGCTGCTGAACGTCCGGGAGGTACAGCCCGGTCATCTCCTTGCTTGATGGCATGTTGCCGTTTTCGAAAGAGTGTTAAATTCAAAACGTAATCAATGGAAGTTTGCTTCCTGGTTGTGAGTGCATGCGAAGGTGATGGCAGTGCGAGATAGCGTCGCGGTTGTGTGCTAGATTGTCCCAACCTTGGAAGTACTCATCAGTGTTGTCTGCTGCTCTGTCTTGGTCTCAGCTTGAGCTGTCAGACCCACGGTCACGGTACCAGGGTCTCCGGCGTGATGCCTTTCCAAGCATCGCCTCATATGTCAGCATTTCCCCGATCAGAATGGAGAATGATGCCAGGTACGCAGCTGCACGCAACACACTTGTGTGCATTTGGGGCGGCTCATTCGTTTCTGTTTGGGGTCAGTTTCTGACTCGCACCGTTTCAGGGACACCGAGAACACCTCCGTCTCTGTGAGCCTGTTGGGGATAGCTTGGAGCGGATTTGCAAACGAGGAGTGCAACTTTATCCAGATGTGCCACAAGAACCCCAATCTTCCAGCGATCGCGATGATACACAGCAGCAGAAGCCCAGACGGCGGCGCAGCAACGTCAATGACGACAGCCATAAAGCTGTCTGATCTGTGTGTGGGCGTGGACCTCATCCCGGCTGTGCTGAGCGCGTTTGGGGTTGGCGATGACTCCGACTCAAAGGATGAGGATGGGGCGCATGACGGAGAGACTACTTCTGATCGGGAAGAGGGGCCAGCCGAAGTTGAAGTGCGCCATAATTTTGAAATTGAACTCGTTCACTGTCAGGTGGCGCTCAGTGCGTGGGACTCCAACAGAGCTTCTGTATCCTATACGCAAACACCCGTCCAGACCTCGCGCAAGCACGGTGGCAGGGCAGCGGGGCCAGACTACTTGCTGCTCCACATACCCACCGCACATTTGTCGCTCCCGGTACGCCCCCTGTCACCCCCCTCCACTTGCTAAATCCCCCCCCCCCCCCCCCCTGACTGAGCTGACCCAGCCTCTGACGTAATACTTCCTTGCACTCCTGAAGCCTTTGGGAGACAAAGCCACAGAGGAGCACGACGTCTTCTCCACGGAGAAGCTAGCGCTGTACTGCTGCATCAATGGCCTGCAGATCTCCAGCCCCGCGCTGCTTCAGTTACCTCGAATCATTATTACGGAGCGGCCTTGCACGCGTTCACCGGAGACGGAGGCGGACGGTGAGAGGGCATCGGTCAATGAGCAGCAGGTGGATGTGCACGTGGCATCGTTGGAGGGTTGCTTGTCATTGCAGGTGTTGGAGCCTGTTGTACGGATTATCACAACTAGGATGGCGGAGCTGGAAGCGTCGCAGGGTGGAGGTAGCAGTGAGGTGCAGGAGGAACCAAATGCCAGGGGTGGGAGCGATGTCCTGCCTCTCTGGGCCATTCGTGCAGAGTTCGCTCTGGGCTGTGTAGTCCTTCAGCTACGGGACGAAGAAGGCGCCACACCCGCACTGGTGATGATTCAAGTGCGTTTCTTTGTGATTAAGTCGAGTGGCTGTCGAGGTGTGTAACGGGGTTACGATTGGCAGCATGTGCTCTTCGCTTACACATTAGTATGACTCATTTGTCACCCCTTTAACGACCTCCATCCACAGAATGTGGAAGCCGAGGTGCGTCGCAGCCAGGCACAGGGCTCCCTGGACACGGCTTTATCTGCGCGCTGGCACAGGTTGGACGTCTTGTCGGAGATCCTCCCCGCCATCGCCCCGAAAGAGACGTTACGTATTGTAGGCGGCTTGAAGCCGGCGTGGCGAATGCATGACCTACAAGGGTTCGGGTCAAGCCAGAGTTTGAGGCTGGCGTCTGCAAAGTCTTCGGATAGTATGACTGACCCGCAGCTTTCTGAATCAGCAGAGGTAACATGTAATTCACATTAGTCTATGGCGCTGGTACCACCTCACCTCTTGACCTCAAATCAGTTTTTTGACTGGTGGAGCGTTGGCAGGTGTTTGATATTGAGGGCAGCCAGGATGAGCAGAGTCCGCGCACGGGTGGGGAGGACCCCCAGGGGAGGAGTGAAGAGGAGGAGGAAGACTACCAGGATGCGCCTGAGGAGTTCGTTTCCCCCAGCTCATCGTTCCGGAGCTTCTCGGGAGGGGCGGCGCTGATGGGCTGGGGGAGGCGCTGCTCCATGCAGACTGGACCTCAGACAAGCCTTTTGACGCAGCAGGCGAAGGTAGAGCTGGACAGGCGGTTGGTGTTACTCTCCGTTGGCGGCCCTGCAGATCAGAATGCGGTAAGGACCGACTTGCGAATGTATACCCGTCCTTGTGCATGAAGCGAATTGTCGAGCGGATTTGTTCTGGCTTCTGACAATGCTGCATTGCCGTTGCACCAGCCCCACTTCCCTGGCGACGCTGGAGTCCATCTGGAAGCCACGATAAAGGAGTCAATGAGCAAATCAGGAAAAGTCAAGGGAAGCGAAAGTGATGCCACCGCCTCACGTCATCCAGACACATCCGTCAGCTCACGTGTGCTCGTGGTGGCTAGTCTTTCAGCGGTCCATACCTCTGTGGCTGCGACTGGCTGGGAACGAAGCTCCTCCTCGGTTCGACGCGCCGTGGACACCGTGGCGAAGCTCTCTCGCGACGCAGGGGGGGAAGCGGGGCTGCCTCCTGTCACTAGAAATAAGGGCACCTCAGCTCCTACTCAACGTGCTGCTCTGGAGGTTACCGTAACTCTAGACAGGCAGACGGCTATAGTGGCCAGTCGACGTTTCTACGCCGCGGAGCCTTGCCGTTTAGACGGCACAACCCCTCACGCCCTGCCCCTCCTGTCCGTCCACTTCAACGCCAGCCTCAAGGGGGAGCTGCAGCTGGGCACTGCGCCCCTGCCATACCCCGCTTCGCTCACCTTCCGTTTGTCTGACATGGCAGCGCAGCCGGCTGCCGCTGTGCCCCCTCAACCCACCGCCTCGAATTCCTTCCCGAGTAGTGATCCTGCGAATGGCGTCCATCAGCCCCACCGTGCGGATGAAGGATCGTGCCAGTTCGTCGACATGGGGGCAGTCTTTCTAATGTCACAGCTTCAGGTTGGACCCGCAAGGCAACCTCCCTAAGCCTATGCGCCCCGATCATTTTCTCATAAAACAGGTGTGTTGAGTTGTAGCTTGTCCGACGTGTTGGTGTTCCCCGTCCGTGTAGGTGTGTGTGGAGCTTCGCAGCTCTGCTGAGGTGACAGTTCGCACGAAAGGCGTGACATGCTGTGCGTCTCAGCCGAAACTCGAGCTGCTAGGCGCTTGGGTGTTGGAGATGGATAACTACAGCGTGCCCTCGGATGTTCAAGCGCGTCCAGTGAAAGTCCGCCCGTCCAGTGCCAAAGGGGGCGGCGACATTGATGTAGGCGAGATTCTGAGGCAGCTGCAGTCTGTTCGAGGAGACGGCGAGCCGTTGCGCATCAACACCCACCTTGATCTTGACCGCCTCGCCCTCGTATTCAGTGACAGCGGCCCTGGCGTCGGAGATGCTCCTCTAATGGAAGTGTTGGTCACAGATGTGCAATGGTTGTCCGAAGGCATGCTGGGCAGTAAGGCGGACAGCATCGGCAGCACTATACGGGGAACTCTTTGTGCGGAAGCATACAATGTGGAGAAGAAGGTAGATTGCAGGGGTATTTGTGCATGGGACGGGCCACGTGCACCTTGGCTCCATCGCCCATAATCACATACGCTTACTTCTTGTCTATGTAGGGTTGGGAGAACGCAGTCGAGCCTTGGACTGTTATAGGCCGAGCTGACATCGCTCAGCCCTGGCGTCGGTGGGGCCGCAGCAGTGCATCAACAGGTAAGTAGCAATGCTGACCGTTTAGCTCGCCTTTCAACATTGAAGGATGGTTGTTTCGTAGAGGAGGAAGCTGATGCCACGCGTTCGATCCGCGACTACACACACCCACCCACACCCACCCACCTACCTATACACACACTCATACACGCACACACCCAAAACAGGAATCAGCCTCGACCACGCTGAGATGGAGTCCGTGACTATCTCCATCGGGGCCGACTCTGTCCTGCAGACCACTTTCTCTGCCGTCACCAGCGACGTCCTCGACAGCATCCTGCATGCCTGTGAAGCCGCAGTCCAGGGGCCGCAAGCCTCGCCGCAGACAACCATAATGCGCATCCTGCGGGAATATTATCTGGACTCGGTAAGCAATGCGTGGTGCAACACTGATTCACAGAACATCACCTGTTCCTCTTGTAATCAGGGCGTTGTGCTTGTTATCGGCTCAGGCACAGCCGGGCGGCTACCAGCTCACAAATGCCAGCGGGACTGTGATGTACTACTGGCCCGTGCACACCCCCAATGCCAATGCTCTGTCCAACCTGTGGGCTACTCGGTCTCCTGGCCTCGGGGGTTTGGCAGAGGAGCATGAGGGTGGCCGTAGCTACAGGTGGGCGGTGCACTCGTCCGCCAAGAAGGCGCTGCCCTCTGGAAGCTCGTGCTTGCTTCGCACCGATGTGGGCGGCAGCGGCCAGGCCTTCCACCCACCAGCAAGCCAGCTACCTTGGCAGAGCGCCCTTTCGTCAACTCATCACGCAGAGCGACAAAGCAGCTACCTTTTGAAGTTTCAACTCGACGGACAGGTACGCGGGATGGGCTGTTTGCTGTTATGTATACTCCATACTTGCGTACACCATGAAACACACTTACGGCAGTTTTCCGTGCAGGTGAAACCTTGTGGCCCCGTGTCACTGGATTCCGTAGGCGCCTGCATGATGTGCAGTCATTTCTTGCTGGGCAATGAGGGTCGAGTCCCCGTGAAGGTGGTGGCTGACGTGGAGCGTACACGGCATGGGGGGCGAAACATCACCATTCACGGCTGCCTCCGCCTTGTTAACCACAGCAGCGCTCCGCTCGAGGTGGGGCTGTGGGTTAAGGGGACGGCAGAGATGGTGGCTGTGGGGGCGGTGCAGCCAATGAGCTGCATGTGGTTACCTGTAAAATGTGAGGTGGGGACCATAGGAATCCGTCCAAAAGCGCAGGAGTCAGGTCTGTAACCTCACCAACTCCCCCCCCCCCCTGTTGTGGTTCCTGCCAAGCACATGCCAGCAGCACAAGACGCCGCTCAGGGAATGTAGCCTGCCTCTTTTGAGTGTGCTTGTCCTCTCGTGTATCTTTCCATTTCGTTCAGATTCGTGGCACTGGAGCGAGCACCTCAACATACCTGAGCTACTACTATTAGCGCAAAACACCACCCGGCATGCATCATCAACGCACAGGAAGCTGACATGCGGGGCAGAGGCAGGAAAACCAGATCCCTTCTGCTGCTGGGCGGGGATGGAGGCCTGCGAGGTGGGGGCACAGGAAGGGAAAGGCACGTCAGCCAAAGTCTGGAATATCAAGGTGGGCACGGGGCCAGCCCCTTTGTTAGTGTTAATGCTGCCGCATATTTAAGTTTTAACGCAGAGACAATGCGATTAGTGAGGTTTTAGTGCGTATATTTTGTATTACTGGTAGGTCGAGCCAGCAGTGTTGGTGCACAATTGCCTGCCTGTGCCCGTCAGCATTGAGCTTCTGGAGACTCAATACAACGGAAGTCAACCCGGTTTCCAGGCGGTGCAGACATTGCACGAAGTGGAATCGTTGTCGAAGGTAGTCAACCCGAGCCATAAACCAATCACCGCGTTGCTGCTCACTGGCCATAGCAGCAATGTCTGTGATTCCTGACTGAGGCTCCTTTGGTGTCAGGTGGCAATAACGAGTGGCGATGCGCTGCGGGCGACTCTGATGCGGGTGTTCATCCCCGGTCATCAAGTTAGCCCACCGGTGGCGCTGCAGCAGCGCGAAAGCCATGTCGTAGGCGAGGCGGTGGAGAGTGGAACTGAGGTAGGAGTGTGTTTGGAGAGTTAGACTGAGAGAATACAGCGGTATTGGTTACGTAAGGTGGCGTGCTGTGATGAAGAAGCGTTTTGTTGCGCAGGATGTGGCGTGGAGCTCGACAGAGTGTGTGGTTGTGCTAGAGCCTAGCACTGGCGCGGGTGAGGAGTGGCAAGCGGGTGGGGTGTGCGACGGATCGCAGTCCATGGCGGGCGCGGCTATCACAGTGCAGGAGGGGAAGAGCCGGTCGACTGGGTCGGCGCAGCTGCGACTGGCATGCAGTACGTGGGTGTACAACTGCACGGGGTTACCGTTGGGCGTGCGTGCGTGCAGCAGCGCTGACAGCGACTTGGAGGAGGTGGCTAGGGAAGGGCAGATGGGGGCGTGGGTGTCGCCCTTTCACCCACATTCCTCTCACCCTGACATAGCAGCCCAAGCTGCCCACCCTTCCCCTCGCGTCAATGCGCACGTGCAGCCCGCAAGCTGGGCGGAGCGCTGGGGCGGCGGACTGTGGGCCTCTGCTGCTCAGGCCGGCGCAGACGCAAACCCTGCGCTCGTCATGTTGCATTCCTCCATGCAACATAGTCCGGCTGGCGCTGAAGTCACAGGAACGGTGGCAGCGAGCGCTGCGGCGGTAGTCTCCACAGTCCCTTGGCCGGGCATGCTGAGCAGTGGGGTACCTAACGCGGAGGATGGACTGACGGGCGTGCCACTGTCACAGCATTTTGACATGAGCGTCGAGCTCAGTGCCGGCTGCTCCGTCGACCCCGAGATGTGGAGTGGTGTGGCTCGGGTCGCGCGGCTGGGAATCCCCGCCGTGGCTGAAGTGATGCTTCCGGAGTGGTATGGATGTGAGGGCGCCCGCTTACCGCCTGGATCCCTGCAGGTCTTCCTCCCTTCCTCTGTCACCCTCTTCCCATTTTGTCGTCTATATCTACTCAATGCTAAATATTCATCTACTTGACCTCTGCATTGGGATGGCTGCCTGGGACAATTCACGTTCGTCTGGTTTGCTGCTCCCTTAGAATATTAGCTATTATTTGATTCATCATACAAATGCACAAATACACTGTCGTGTTGCTGCTGCTCTCTCCCTCCTCTTCTGAATATCCGTATGGTGGAGAGGAGGCGATGATGGGGAAAGGTGGGGATTGACTGCGTTGGTCTTTGTGTCTTGCGCGGCGCAGGTGGCGCTCTCCATTTACCCTGTCGAGGGCGCAGCGGGCGCGTGCGCTTTGCATATATACCCGCGCTACATTTTATACAATAGCCTGGACAAGCCGCTGCTATGGAGGCAGGCCTCCGTGCCGCCCGGCCGCGTTTGCTCTCTGCCGCCAGGAGCCAGCACGGCGCTGACGTGGGACCACCCAGAGCAGCCGCCGCGCGTGATGGTACGCGTGCATGAGCCCAGCTGGGACTGGAGCCGGGGATTCGATGTCAATTCACCCGGTGACACCTTCGTCAAGCTGCGTCATCAAGTGCGCGGAGAAACCCTGCTGGTTCGTGTGCCCCTCCCCTCCTTCCCCCTTCACACCTCATTGATGCCATACAGTCACACACACACACACACACACACACACACACACACACACACACACACACACACACACACACACACACACGCACGCACACACACACACGCACGCACACACACGCACGCACACACACTCACACACACACACACACACACACACACACACACACACACACACACACACACACACACACACACTTTTTCTCTCTTGCTTGCAAACGTACTCTCACTCACAAACTCTGACGCTTACTTCCTTGTACTTTCTTCACTCGCTGTATAGTTCACGCAATAGCCCTTGCACTCGGCCGTGCTCTCACCTAATTCACGCACTACGTATCACTCACATCAAGTCAGCTAATCACTCAGCGTATTTTTCATTCATTGATCGACCCACTGAGTTCATCGCTCTCATCTACGCATCCCATCACACCATAGACACACCGTCTGACCTGATGGAGGTAAAAATTAAGGCGCAAGTAAAGCTGCAAACCTCGCCAACCTATCCACTATTCTGCACACTCAGGTTGGAGTGGGCATATCGGCGAGCTCGAGCGGATGCTGGGTGACTTCCCTGACCAACGACTCGGCGGGTTTTGCGCCGTACCGCCTCGACAATTGCACCTCCTACACTCTGCAGTGTCGACAAGCCTCCAGCATGGCGCGCGGCGACGTGCTGCGCCCTTACTGTAGCCTCCCGTATGCGTGGGACAACCCCAGCGGCAGTCACGACCTCGTGCTGGAGCTCCCCGACGGCCGCACCCTGGGCACCCTCAGTCTCGATGCCGTGGGGCGCTCCAGCCTGCACCGCATCAACAACGACCACCACACGCCCAGGGACGTCCTGCTGTTGACTGTGACGGCAGAGGGCCCCACATGCGTCCTTCAGGTGAGGCACTAACCCCACTCAAGGATATACCAAGGATGCGTGACACAATTAACATTCGCTGTGATGGAATGGAATTGTTCGGCAGATCTCTCTCATCCAGTTATACACCAAGTGCTGCCATCTCCATGACGTTTTTGCATTAACGACTGATCAGTGTTATGCATGGAATAGGGTTTCAATCATTCTGTTTTCAGACCTTAACTGAGCTTACACTCCGCACATTTGAATGTTTTCCGAAGATACTTCGATTTCTTTCACTCCAGCCCTTCCGGTCACCCCGCACCGCCACCATTCTCACATCTAACATTGCACTGGTGAACTGGAGAGCTCAGGCAGAGCATGTATATGACCTGTGGCTGGTCTGTATCCTAAGATATTTCCCCAAGTACGCTTACCACGCCCTTTATGATGTGACTTAATGCTGCGCTGCAGGTGGCCGATCTCAAGAGGCACAGCCCGCTGGATTATCATTACCTATCACCGCAGCCGGGGAAAACGTTGTCCTTTCAGAACGCTGGCACTGCGTGGACCCCGGGGAAGCCGGCGGTGTCTCCGTCAGAGGGCGGCGGTGGTGGTGGAAGTGCTGTTGTGGGGGACGCGCGGGCGGGGTCGTCATACTCGGCGCCCTTTCTTGCTGTGTCCCTTGAGCTACCGGGCGTGGGGCTGTCGGTCGTGGGCGCAGTGTCGGAGCTGATGTATGTGTACGCGGAGGGCATTCACCTGCAGCTGTCGCGTGGATGGGTCAGCGACAAGTTGGGCGTCACAGTGGGAGCCGTTCAGGTGGGGGTGACACCCAGGGATGGGACCCGGATGCACAGTGCTTGGGGAATCACAAAATTATATGAAATATGAGCTGAAAGGAAACATCGCACGACGGATCAAACAAGTATCAGCAGCCATCTCGGCTTTCTAGCCACTTAAACCGTGGTGTCTGGCAAATACAAACGCGCCATGCTTAGTTGTGGCTGCAGTGGCTGTGGCAACGATTAAGACTTCACCGGATTTCTCGATATGTGGAATGTGATCCATACGCAATCTCGTTGTGGCATTGGGTGTGGTTGAGCCTCAGGATCTCACAGCCCTGCCTCCGTCTTCCCCGCCATTTGTGCAGGTGGACAACCAACTCCCCGGCGCGATATATCCTGTCGTGCTTTGCTCCCCTGTCCGTCGTCTGCGAATGGGTGGGCTGCGTCGCGAGCGGCCACAGGGGGAGAGGAGCAGCTCTCCTGTGTCAGTCAGCGGCTACCCAAGTCAGGCGCTCAAATTTGAGTTTGTGATGTGGAGGCGGCAGCCGGGGGGAGTGGCGTGTGTTGAGGTTCTGGAGCTGCGGGTGGGTGGGCTGGCGCTGCAGGTGGACGAGCGTCATATCCACACAATGCTCGCCTTTGCGTCGGAGGTACTGGAGCCACACTTGAATCGACTGACGGCGCAGCTGCCGGAGGCGCAGCAGCCGAAAACCGCGCACTTGCCTGACGAAAGGCTGCTGGTCAGGCTGCCCTTCCCTCTCACCCCTGAGCTCCCCCCCACCTCCCGGACACACACACACACACACACACAAAAACAAACACAAACACACACACACACACACACACAAACGCACACACACACACAAACACAAACCAATTGTCTCCCTTTCTCTCTCTTTCTCTCTTTCTCTCTCTCTCTCTCTCTCTCTCTCTCTCTCTCTCTCTCTCTCTCTCTCTCTCTCTCTCTCTCTCTCTCTCTCTCTCTCTCTCTCTCTCTCTCTCTCTCTCTCTCTCTCTCTCTCTCTCTCTCTCTCTCTCTCTCTCTCTCTCTCTCTCTCTCTCTCTCTCTCTCTCTCTCTCTCTCTCTCTCTCTCTCTCTCTCTCTCTCTCTCTCTCTCTCTCTCTCTCTCTCTCTCTCTCTCACACACACACACACACACACGTATACCAGTGTATGGGATATCATGGTAATATTTTCGGATGTAAAAGTGTGACTACGCTTTCATCAACATCGAACATACTATATCTTGAACGTAAGCAAACGCAATCATGAACGAGACAAAGGTTATTGTATATTAACGGATCAAAGAGTTGAATGACATCGTATATTATCTGCATTCGTTTATGTGTGCGGCATTGAATCACTTATGTGAAACAGCCATTATTTAGCACCTACTCGTCCATTGTTTGTGTTGAACCCAAACATGCGATGTGCTCTTGGTTTCAGGCTCTGCTGAGTGGCGACGCGGGGGCCGCCGGCAGTGACCCTTTCCAGCTAGTGACGGACCGAAAGATTTACCTCGAGCGGCTGACCATCCACCAGGTGGAGATCACGCTCAGCTTTGCATCCGCCCTGGAGCGGCCTGCCGCTGACAGTGTGCTGCAGCGCTGGAGCTACTTGGCGGACATGGAAGACGCGCGACTGCGTCTGCACCGTTTGGAAATGCACCACCCGCTCATGCGAGCGGATGCTTTGGCAACTGTGGTGAGTTGCCCCGCCTCTCCTGTATCGCACTTTTTGTAATCACTTCAGTGAAGGGAAGCGATGAAATATGTTTAGTAAGTAAACTGCAATTCATTGATGTTTGAAATGACTGTTGTACAAGGCGGCAACTGATATTTAATCGTTGTTGGTTTCATCTATGAGATTGACTGATGGTGGATTGGCAAGCGGGTCTTTCAATTTTAGGGTTTGCGATACGGTTTGTTTCCTTATGCTGTCCTTACAAGTTTCTCTGATGGCGTTACCCGAAATTATTTTATTCTATATATAGCGCTGGGTATTGGGAAATACTGCCGAGACGGTGGTGTCTCAACCGGTAAAACAGTCTGACAGCAGATGTCAAGGATTACATTCCGAAATGAGATCTGCCGTGAATCAAATTCAAATTTTGCTGTGACGTTTGGGGAAACAGCGATATACCTCGACTATACTAAATTATGAAGCAACGCGCGATGACAGACTCGCAGACATCCCTCAGATCGGAACTGCCCACAGCTTCCGCCAGCTACCTCAAATCTTCGTGCATACTTACAGCCTGGCGTGCATAACCAAACGGCGTCAGCGGACGTGCCGAATGGGATCTGTAGTCTCTTTTTGATGTGCGCCGTCTCTAAAATTTTCGCTATGCGTTCGTACAATGCACGTGAATCCCCGCCCTCCT
>JAPMLY010000594.1:157500-182210 GCA_026401115.1 Tetraselmis chui
GGATTTTGAGTGTATGTAAGCTGAGTCATTGGTGTGGTGTTTTTGCTGTTGAGCAGGGATTGGGGGCGATGGGGTGGACAGCGACTGTGGGTGGCACGGGGGGGGATGGCTCATCCCACGGGCAGCCCAGCAGTAATAGGGAGGGTGGTGGTGGTGGTGGTGGTGGAAGAGAGGAGGGTGAGCAGCAGGTGAGCTTGCTGGCGGCGGTGATGCGCGGGATAGCGGGGGTGGTGAGTGAGCCGGTGCGGGGGATGGACCAGCGCGGGCTGCGCGGCCTCCTGGGCGGCATCTTCACCGGCGTCACGGGCGCGGTGGGTCACCCCGCGGCGGAGGTGCTGCAGATCAGTGAGCGCATCTCCAGCAGCCTGAGGCAGCTGGTGAGCGGCAGCCCTGCGCAGCTAGGTCGCGTCCGGCTGCCTCGCTACCTCCCGCACGACCAGGCGCTCCGGCCCTACCGTCGACTGGAGGCGGTGGGGCAAGCAGTGCTGCCGGCCGTCGACCCAAGCCGCCAGGAGCAGCTGCTCTGCTGTGTGCAGGTGGACTCCACCGCTAGAGGAGCCCCTACCCAGACCGCTAAACCCATCGCCCCCAATACCTCACCCCCACCACAGTCGCCCCGGTCTGCTGACGCGACTGCAGCAGGCGGCAGCGGGGTTCGAGGTGGCCGTCGTGGTGAGGGTGATGCGACTGCGTTGAAGGAGGAGGAGGTGAGCACGTTTATGGTGCTGACTCGCAACTTCCTCGCGCAGCTACGCGTCCCGGCGGCCAGCATCCAAGCTGCCGCCGCGGTCGTGGGGTGGACGATTCAGCTGAAAGATATTTTGTTGGTCAGCAGGCAGGTAAGGAGAACGGGCAATCTAGCCCGCCCCCGTTCCTTTTATCTCCTTCCTCTTTCACACACACACACACAAACACACATACACACACACACACACACACAAAGAAAACCTCGAACACACGCGCGCACACACACACACTCAAACTCGAACACACACATACACACGCGTACACACCCCTCCACACACACACGCACATACACACACACACACGCTCAAAATCGAACACACTCATACACACTCCCCACACACACGCACATACACACACACACACACTCATACACACTCGCACACACACACACACACACACACACACACACACACACACACACACACACACGCGCGCACGCACACACACACACGCGCGCGCGCGCACCACACACTCACACAGCACACAATCACACGTACCAAATACGCGCATAAGCAACGCACATACGCATCACGCACACACACACACACACACACACACACACACACACACACGCCATTTACACCCCCCCACACACACACCGCACACACACACACACACACACACTCTCTCTCACACTATACACATAACACACCCACTCACAGACCACACACATACTCACCAACGCCAGACACGCACAGACGCACAAGACACGCATATTCACAACACACATACGCATCACATACACACACACACACACACACACACACACACCATATACACCCCTCACACATCCCCCACACTCACACATACACACACACCACACACATAACACATAACACACCCCCTCACACACCTCACACATACTCACCCACACCAGACACGCACAGACACAAACACACACAGACACAGACACACACACACAAACACACACACACACACACCCAAGCTCGAACACACACATAAACACTCACACTCGCACCCCCCCCCCCCCACACACACACTTACACACACACTCAAAATCGAACACACTCATACACACTCGCACACACACACCCCCCGGCACAAACACGCACATACATACACACTCAAAATAGAACACGCTCATACACACTCGCACACACCCCCCCCCCCCCCCCCCCCGCACACACACACGCGCCCGCGCGCACCACACACTCACACAGCACACAATCACACGTACCAAATACGCACATTAACAACGCACACACGCAGCACACACACACACACACACACACACACACACACGCCATATACACCCCCCACACACACCTAACTCTCACACTCTCACACTATACACATAACATATAACACACCCACTCACACGCCACACACATACTCACCAACGCCAGACACGCACAGACGCACAAGACACGCACATTCACAACACACATACGCATCATACACTCACACACACCATATACACCACACATAACACACCCACTCACACACCACACACATACTCACCCACAATAAACACGCACAGACACACAAGACACGCACATTCAAGACATACGTACACATCACAAACACACACACACACACACACACACACACATACCACATACACCCTCCACACACACTGACACACGCTCACACGCACACATACACACGCACATTTACATATTCACACACAAACATTATATACACCACAGGCATCCCCCCTCCCACACACACCACTCGCACCCCCCCACACGCACACATAATTTACCACACACACGCACACACACACACACACACACACACACACACACACACACACACACACACACACACACGCCGTGATCCTCACTAACTTCTGTCCGATACACAATTATCACTCTAGTTCCTTGTAAGTGAATGCCCGAAATATGATCTGCAGTAGGAATCGTCTGATTTGCTCAAGCTCGAATGCGCGGGTTTGTGACTGAGTTTACTTTCGGGGTTGTTGGCGTTTTGGGACTGACGCTGCCAGTGCTGTCTGGTTTCTTTAGGGGTGTCAGCTTGAGGTGTTGTCGTTGACGAGCCCCGAACAGCGGGAGGGGTACCAGAGCTCCTCGGGTCTGGTGATGGGGAGGCAGCAGGCGACCCACAGCCCATCCCGGCCTCGGCCGCGGTACATCGCCGCGGGCGGTAGTGGGGGCGAGGGGGGCGCTCGGCAGTCGCCGGTGCTGCAGACGTGTGTCACCTGCTGTACGGAAGACGGTGCGGCAGAGCTGGAGGCGGAGCTGGGCTCGCTGCTGCAGAGCATTGCGGCTGAAGAGGGCAGCTTCGGAACACCAACTCGTGCGAGGAGCGGGTGAGGGGCGAGGACCTGCGTATGCCGCTGAAGCTTTAGTTCGCTGGGACATACGGCCTGGGGTTGTGTAGACATGAGTTGGGGGAGATTGGTTTGCATATCAAGATTAGTTGGGTGTCGGTAGTTGTAGCACGAGAGACAGCGCTCAGTGTCGCATATACCGTAGAAAGGTTCATCCTCGCGGAAGTGATGGAAGACAGCCTGGTGGATGTGTTGGGGCGACACAATGCGGCTGTAAAGGTAAGAGTAACTGGGTTTAACCCTTACCCTCATGGTTTGTTGGGTGGGTCATTCGTGTCGCGGTGCGGTTTCAGTGCTTAGTGAGGGCAGCTGATGCAAGGAGGCAGGTACAATGCGCAGGGTGGTAGGGGAGACATGGATGCACCTCCCGTGTGTGGGTGTGGAGTGGAGCTTCCAATGAGATGATAGTAATCGCTGCGCCGACAATATTACATTGCTTTACACAATAAAGTCGCAGTTTATAATGCAACTACTGAGCACTGTTGCCTTATTCATAGCATATGGGGTGTTAGCTGCCCCGCCACAGTATGTATGGTGGCCTCAACTATACCCTGTCTACCTACGAGCAGCCCCACATCAGTGTTACCAACCGAGGCTCTAAAAGGTCTGCTGTTTCACTATTTATTATTGTTTTCTTTTGATGGTATATAATGAAAAGTATCGGCATTCTCCCGGTCTCCCCTAACATCGCACACTAATTTTCTGATTATGATTTACTACCACGCAACACCTCTCAATAGGCTCAGCGGTCTCTCCTCTGAGCGTGCAACTCGTGGATTGCGACGTGTTCTTCCCACATGTTCACTCGTCGCTTCGTCGCCTGAACCGCTTTAGCAGTCTTCGTCGTCGGGCCACTCGAACGAGCGCCCGCACTGCTCCTCCAGGTCGTCGTACACCGCCTGTTTTGCCTCGTCGGAAACTTCTAGGATGCCACCGAAGGGAAAGGCGCCCGATCCCGCTGCTGCCCCAGGCAGGGTGGCACCGCCGGCGGCGCCGCCAAAGGGACACCAGCAGCCGTTACTGACGGCCTCCTCTAGAGCGTCGCAGCAGGGAGCGGAGAACCCGGAAACTGCGCATTCAGACTGAACGCTCACGACGTCGTCGCTGCACCTTGCCCTCCCGACCAGCAGGCCGGAGCCCACCACCTGCACACACCCCGCGTTGTGGGGGTCAGTGCCAGCAGCATCTTATCGACGCGAACGTCAGGATACGCAACCTCTTGTATGCTGTTCTTCACGGCGTGTTTCTCCTGATCGTGCACCCTGTCCGTGCCGTTGACATGAAGTCATTTCTGCAAATGTATCCGTAGCTGTGCCAGAACGATACCGCTTGAGGTAGAGGTGCCGCGTCGTTGGGCTGCTACTGATGCTTCCGGATGGTTGCTGAGTATCAATGTGACAGAGTATTCGAATCGACACTTATGACGACGTTTAGCTTTTCATAATCTCCATATTCTCCCCCGCCTTACTGGCTCGCTTTAGAGAGTGTAGTGTGTTTTCGCCATACAGGCACTTGGTGCAACATCATATCAATATAAATATCTATGCTACAAAGTATATAGGAGTGGAAACCGCAAATCAGGAAGAAGCAACTTTACATACATTAATTCAAAGGAAGAAGCAGATTGACATGTTTATTAAGTAACATAGAAAATATATTTCTGGTATTGTAAATATTAATTAACACGATTATATAGTGTTTGCCAGCGAAATTTGAATTCGCGAATGTGCCGCGGTCATTTGAGCAATTTTGTCATTGAAATCATTGTCCGTAGTGGTACACGTATTGAAAATATATGTAGCGATATCGAGGCAGCATCAGGGGATGTATACAACGCGTACTCACTGCAATCGAAGGGATGCCGCCGAGCACACCGGCACTGCCAGCGGCTACGGGGAATCCTCCGAAACCTGACGGGAATCCGCCACCACCTGGTACTGGTAACCCAGCAATCGGGCCTCCGGGACTACCAAATCCAGGGATTGCAGCGAAGCCTGCGGAGGTCCCGAAAGGGAAGGAGAACACGGACGGGCCGCTACGACGCCCCCCTCCACCACCGCTACTCTCTTCTGCGTCACCATCCCCATTAGCTGCTTCGCCGCTGTCTCCGTTAGTTTCTTCGTCAGGTTCCCCACCGTTGCTAGGACTTCTCAGCGAAGCAAGGCGCTGAGCCGCCAGGCGACGAAGGATCTCGGCCAGGGACCGCAAGTCGTCGCGCTCTGTTGGATCATACTGAATATGCGAATATCGAAAAGGAGCCGAACCGTCGCCGGCACAGGCGCATTAGTAGCTATGTATATTCAGCACAATTACTTCTTTGAATCAAAAATCGACCTCAGGAAGCCGAAAACACGGCGCAAAGAGCGCTAAACAGAAAGGCAGTGCTGGGTGGTGCACGAACTCGTCTTTAAATATTCGCGTGGCAACCACGCCATTAAGAAACAAAGAAACAATACCGGTACGCATCCCTTCAGATCGCGGACATGTCAGCACTGTTGCAAAATATAAACAGCCCATATAGCCATCCGGCGAAGTTGATATCAGAGACATTCGATATCAGATCACTGGAACATGGGTGGACTCCAATAGCAGTATACCTCTTCATATTCTGGCTCGTCGTCCTGTGCCCGTGCCTCCTGAAAATGGGCCCCGATGAGGACCAGGGCGAGTACAGCCAGAACTACAGCCGTGCTAGCACCCGTGGAAGACCAGCGACCCATCGTTAAAAGCAGAATGACAATGACGGGCTCTACCTAAGGAGCCCGTAGCACAATCACTGCTCCTATCAACGCTCTACACCTTTACTCACGGATGGGAAGCCCGATCTTCTTTGCTAACAACGGCCACCCGTGTTAGCTCGTAGTTGCAGCCCAGACAGAGCGAGCGTTGATGTTTGATAATGTTATCTGCTTGATGGTTGCTGTACTCTGTTTTGTGGAGACACCTACGAACAGCAACCAAGCAGGCCGAAGGAAAAACGCAATTCAAGGATAATCCGAAAAACGCATGAAGGGCGGATGGGTACGTCTTGAGACGCGCGAATGAACGGATGAAGTCAATCCATTGATCCAGGAGGCAGTACGGTAGCAGGGTACCACGAATAAGCATGGCGAATGCCGTTCCAATCTTTCACTGATGTAAAGCTTATCAGCTCGCCGTTCGATCGCTGGCCTCCTCCAATATTCCCCGAGTTCTGATGCTTAATCCAACCGTCATTTACAGGTGGTGCTTTTATTCATGGTCATCATCATCAGCTAAGCACCTTTACCAGACAGCGTACTGTGCTATCCATTCTCGACAGAAAATCTGTATGTCTTATGACCTGCATGCTTTGGACCCTCCTATATTGTCAGCGAGGCCTTCCATAAGTCCTGGGAACGTACGATCCCACCACGCGCAGTGATACCACCCTGAAGCAGAGAAGCTACTTTAGTCCGCACGCCTTGCTTACAGTGTTAGTTATCACAATTCTCGCCGTTACTTTCGAGTAGTCTTAAGAAATTATTCTTGGCGGCGGCTCTTCCATCGGAGTGACGTCGTCCACAGCATCAAATTGCATCATCGCATCGTCATCGTAAACGCTTGCCGGAAATTGGTAATTTGATCTGAAACCAAATAGCATTTGTGCCTGCATCGACGCAGCCCGAGTCGATGTAATAGGACGAAAGTAATCGCGCGTTACGAACTCGCCAAAAACACCGAGTGGGAGGCCAACGCCTACAACAGGCAAGTTACCTTTCGAGGATCAGTCGTTACCTATCGATATGAGTAGGGTCTTTGTGTAAGTAATTTGTGTAAGCTAAGGTCTCTTTGCTGCTTGTGGCAATTTGCTTGAGATCAGACTCTGTAACAATTAAATGCGGCTCATAAAGGAAGGATGCGCGAGAGCATAACTTCTGCAAAACAGCTAATAAAATAAATGAAGAGAAAAATGGAACCCGACGTGTCTCCTCCCTCCACTGCGATGGCTTAAGTAGCCAAGCCTAGCTCGCCTGCGGTCTTGAAGCGTGACGCGACCCTCGAAAGAGCGTCGCATGAGATGTGCATGTGTCGTCTCGGACAAACGTGATCCGGCGCGTCTTGACACTTTCGTAAGCTCACTCCTTCGTTTAGTACTCAGCTAGTGACTTTAGTTACATAGGGCGAGTACGATCCTAATGCAGTACAAATGATTGTAGGACTCGCACTTCTCGCTACTAGTTGCATTCCGTACTTTCCGAGGAAGTGTACACCCGCAATTGTACAACCACTGCAATTAGCGCAAGTCACCAATATACTACTAACGTGCTTACTAGTGAAATTTACGAAGCGTCAAGACGCGCCGGATCACGTCTACCCGAGGCGACAAACATCACGTCACATGAGACGAGCTTCCGAGGGCCGCGTAACGCTTCGAGAATGAAGTTTGTTGTGACGAGTACTGTCATATAACATGACATTACATGACATCAAATAAACACTAGTTACTAATTTGTTTCGTCCTTTTACATCGGAAGGACGTACCAACGGTTACGTCGCCACATCACTTTAGCGAAAGTATTGTCTTGTACTATACTTCTTGTATCTCCCGGTACGCACAATTGGCACAGTTTATCTAACATGCTACACGACGCGCTTGTATGACTTCCCGAGGCAAAGAAGCTACGTCGCTAGTTTGTTCAAACCGTTACGAGAGCCCTAGCGCATGACACGAGAACCACGCGAGAGCAGACGCAAGCTAGCTAGGCTAGACATTTTTAAGTGTGGCAGTTTGCCTTTTGAAAGCTAAGTGCAGACACAAATCGGTTCTATTCTGCCTGCTTTTGTTGTCAATGCAGTTGGAAGTGCAGATGGAAGGAGAGATGAGACGATGTTTGATTGTTTGTGCATACCAGTAGATTGTGATTGAACAAAGGAATTGTTAAAATGGTTCTATCACCTCTCTCTAGTGCACAAGGTCTCGCCTAGCTAGCTTGCACATGCTCTCCCTTGGTCTACGTGTAATGTGCTAGGGCTCTCCAACCGTTGCCAACATACTAGTGACGCGGCTCATCCGGCATTGGGAACCTCGTTCTGCATTGGGAACCTCGTTCAGCGCGTCGTCTAGCTAGTTAGATTTATTGTGCGTGTTTGTACGTACCGGGAGGTATTGGTAGTACATTACGCATAAGTGCCTTCGCCATCAGCTACGTACTCACGGTGTACGTCCTTCCGGTGGAAAAGCACGAATTGGATTTAGTAACGAGTACATGTATAATCTCAAGCAATATAGTGTTGTATGACTGTACTTTTCACCCTCGTACTCTCCCCCTCTTGACAGATGAATAAAGCGAGTCGTGAGACTACTCACCTCCGTGGTCTAAGCTCCTTTACCGAATCATTTACTGGGACTCAGCATGAATGTGCGCTAGGTGAGGGTGCATGAAGTCGATGTACGCGCGATTCTTGGTAAACTCGTGCCATTTGGGCGTCTCCAAGAAATCTTGTAGCGCAGTGACTTGGTGTTCTTGGTTCAAGCGGTGCCAAACGTGTGGAATGTCGGCATCGCTAAAGTGCGCCATGAAGAGCAAATATTTGCCTCGACGTCCAACTAACGAATGTATGCACGACTTGAGCGTTGTAGAGGCCGGAGTTGTACGCCTTCAAGTCTCGAAATGACGACCGGTCTATTCCGCGAACTCCAAGGGTGGATTACTGAACACACGCTCCTCACTTAAGTCTCTCTCCTTGATCGAGTCACTCGGTAAACAATGAGGTAAGTCATTGAGCGAGTTAAGACCCTCGTCGTCCACAACCCTCCAAAGTAAGTCAAATCGTTCGGGCAAAGGTTCGAAAACAAAGTCAAATTGAAATTGAAATGAAATTGTTTACAAGAAGTACCGTATGCGCCGATTGCGGTCTCTCGGCCCTCCCAACAATGCCATACAGGAAAATAATAAGTCAGGGCTAGACCGTTAACCACCTATGTCCAACCTCTCCAAAGAGTATTCGGGGGTTTTACTTCCCCCCGGGGAGTGTGCGATGCGGGGTGATGGCGGCGTGCAGTTAGGGGCGTGAGTAGGTGCAGTGTGTGGAGGCGCGGCGAGTGGTTGTGCGGGATTTGATGCGGTATATGAGTAGGAGATGATGGAGCCATTGGACAATGTGCGTGTGGAGTTGTGCAAGGATGCGTGATGTGTCGAGTCGTGCTTTCGAGATGAGTTTGTCAAGGGGGTATGTGCGGAGAGTGGGAAGAGAGGTGAGACTTGTGATAGTAAATGAGTGCGATGTACCCGTACGGCTCATGAGTATGGGAAGGATGTCGACATTGGTACCTAGCCAGTGTTGGCGGATGGCGTTGGCGAGGGGGGTGTATTTGGTGCGAATCAAATTGGCTGTGTGGGAGAGATTGTGGTCCGTGCAGTACTTCCATTCACCTATCTGAATCTTTTCAATCGAGGAGTATCGGTGGCGACCGTTTGTGTGACCGACGTGTCGAGGTTCGAGGAGGCGGATAAAGTTTGGTTTGTGTGCCGGGGGTCGCAGTGCGGGGGGGGGGGGGGGGGGGGGGGATGTCCGCGGGGAGGATGGCAGGGCACGAGGTTAGGGAGTCGGGCGAGAGGCCTTCGTAAGCAGCAATAAGGCGGGTGGGCATGTGGGTGGGGTGAGGGGGTGACAATCAAGAGAGGTGTGGGTGGGTGAGGTGGATGTGAATGATTTGATGGGTTTGTTACCGAAGTCCGATGTGACGAGTACAGTCCTGCAACAGTACATTGCAGGACATTGTACATGTACTCGTTACGGATACCAAATCGTGCTTTTCCACAGGACGGACGTATACTCGTGGGTACGTCGCTACTGCAATATTGTAATGGTGCTGATGCTACAGTACGACCAGTACCTCCCGGTACGTACAGATATGCATAATTAATCCAACTAGCCAGATGACGCGCCAGAACGAGCTCTTCAATGCAGAAGGAGCCGCGTCGTGAAACCCAATGCTAGGCAAGCCGCGTCTCGAGGACAGATGACGACGGTTGAGCAGCACTGACACCTGACACGTAAGCTAAGCTTGCAGGCGTAACTAGTCTGGGCTGAAACCTATTTAAGCCCATTGCAGTAGAGGGAGGTGACAGAACCTTTTAACAATTCCTTTGTTCACTTACAACATCTACTGCCTAAGTACAACAGTAAAACATCTCTCATCAATTGCCTCTCGACAACATTTGCAATCTTGCAACAACAGAACTAGACAGACTAGAACAGATTTGTGCTAGCGTTTAGCTTTCAGAGGCTAACCGCCACACTGGTTTCGGAGCTCTTTGGTCGACGCACGCTTTCGTTGCTCGTTGATCTGCTCGACGTTGTTTGATTGAGTTGAGATGGCTTCTCTAGGAGCTGGACATTACGTGGTTTTAGTAATTCACGTTGGAGGAACTAAACCGTCGGACTTGAAGTTGGTGTTTCAGCGTGAGCCTCGTTCTGGTAAAACTTGGTTCCCAGCTGGCTCTGTCTTACCTAACGAAGAGCCTGTCGACGCTGCTATTCGCGAGTTACATGAGGAGACCGGTCTTGTTTTGACACCGGATGATTTGACGCTGTTGAGTGGTGAACTTGTTAACGTTACACTACCTCAAGGACGACAGCTTGTCTACGTGTACTCGGCTTCTATTCCTGTCCTGTTTGCTACAAACAACTTACGTACACCTGCTCAGGTCGAGCACGCTGTTTTGGCACAGTCAACAGTTAATCCGGATGGCACCTACGTCGTACCAGAAACCATCAACATTGACGGTCTGACACTTACGCCCTCACAGAAGGGGTTACTTCGTGCTGAGAAGCACAAGAGTGAATTACTTCACTTTGGTTACGTGACTCAGTGGGAATCTTTTTATCGAGCAATCACACAACATGTTCCAGTCATGCAAGACGACACGTCTATCCCGAGACAGTTCCACATGTACACCCGGTTTACGACGGTCGACTCTCGTTCTGTATGGCTACTGATTCGCGGACATATTAATCGACTGAATGGTGAAGGACCTACGGATTTACGATTGGGAATGCCGATGCCTACCCACAACTTGGCTGGACTATCTGTGACCCTCACGGAGACTCAGCGTAAGGCTGCTATTACTTCACCGTTCCAGAATGGTCAGGTACCTCATGTACTGGAGGATTGGCTCGAAGCACAGCCTCAACGTTTTAAAATGCTTGGAATCACGGCTGACTCGTACGATGCAGTGTTCTGGGTTACTTCACAGTTTTCTGGACACCTGGGTGGGTGGTGGTTGAACCGCAAAAATCAGCCTCCAATTCCATCTACGTACAACGAGCTTGTTGCGGAGTTACGCAAGTCGACGTTTCTTCCGAACATTCAGGACGACGCAATTAACGCTTTGCTAAGCTTTACGCAGAGCAACACGATGAGTTACGCGGTTTTCACTAAACAATACAACGACTACTTACGTCGGTCTCGTCAACACCTGACAGCTGAAGTACAGTGTGTACGCTTCATTAATGGCCTAGCGAACGAAACGCTCAAGAGACTGGCTAAATCACACCGAGCTCGGCAAGGATACCAGACTACGCTAGTGGAGCTGCAAAACTTTTTGAATGACGTCGTGACAGACTCGCCGGAACTAGGCAATACAAAGTCTGCTGCTGGACCATCTGCCCAGCCCTCACGCAAGCGCAACCTTGATGACCCTTTCGAGGAAGCCTCTAACGTGATGGTCTCCCATCGTCCGCCGTTGTGGCGTTCCAAGAGGGAGAGTAGGAGTTGAAGCGCGTTGTTATGGCGGTCATGTCTTAGTCCAGACATGGTGGGGCAGCTACCGGCCATGTGGCCGTTGCTAGTGAATTGGCCAGACATGGGGCAACGTAGGGTGGGGAGGCGGGTTTTGTGTACGCCCCACATGAATTCTCGCTTGTGTGTGAATTGTATGTTGGTGAGTGTTGTGTGTTTTTTGTGGAATGTGAAGTCGGCACCGTCCTCCGCGGCGCGGGCGAGGAGGGCACCGTGTTTGGTGGTTTGTGTGAGGGGTGTGTGTGTGTGTGTGTGTGTGTGTGTGTGTGTGTGTGTGTTTGGTGTTGTGGGTGTGTGCGTCCGTTTTGAGGTTTGTGTAGCTGTAGGTTATGAGTTCCCCTAGGGTTTGTTGTACGAGGGTGTATGGCTAGGTCTAGTGGCCTATCGACACGTCTGAACCTGTGGTGTATGTTGTGTCGGGTGGGTGTCCGTCTGCGGCTTGGCTAGAGAGTGTGTCTGCGAAGTCGTTACCTAAGGAGTAGTCGTGTGCTTTGATTTTGCCAAGGTGTGTGCGGATGCCTGACTCGTAACGGGTTTTGAGGGTGCGTGTGATGGAGAGGAGTGTGTCGCGGTGAATGTTGTGACGGTAGGCGGATGGGCAGTTCATGTAGCCTTGTATTAGGCGGAGGGAGCACGCACTGTCCGTAAGAAGGTGCGTATGGCCTAGTTGTAGGCCTATATATATGCTTGATAGTTCCGCACGGTTGATGGTTTGTGAGGGAGGGGCAGAGTTCACCAAAATTTTGATACGGGTGTCCGAGGCGGGGAGAGTGGCGGCCGCTCCAAGGGAGAAGGGCCTCCCTTCTTGGAGCCGTCCGTGTATACGAATCTAGCCAATTCCAGGCAAGTTCTCCTCTGGTTGGGGAGTATGTGGCGGTTAGCCTCCTCAAGCTAAACGCTAGCACAAATCAGTTCTAATCTGTCTAGTTCTAACGTTGCAAGAGGGTATAATGATGTTGTCGATGAGAGATGTTGAGAAGATGTTTCACTGCTTGTACTTTAGCAGTATATGTTGTAAGTGAACAAAGGAATTGTTAAATGGTTCTGTCACCTCCCTCTACTGGACTGGGTTTAAATAGGTTTCTGCCCAGATACCTTACGCATGCTTAACTCGCTTACGTGTCAGGCGTTAGGGCTTTCCAACCGTCGTCATCTGTCCAAAGACGCGGCTCGTCTAGCATAGAGAATCACGACGCGGCATGTTTTGCATCGGAGAACTCGCTTAGGCGCGTCATCTGGCTAGTTAGATTAAATGTGCGTACATGTACGTACCATGAGGTATTGGTCGTACAGTAGGCATTAGTACCCTTATGAATATCGCAGTAGCGACGTACCCACTTTTGTACGTCCGTCCGATGGAAAAGCACGAATTGGAATTAATAACGAGTACATGTACAAGGTCATGCAATGTAATGTTGCAGGACTATACTCGTCACAAGTATGTTAGTGTCGTGCGTTCCGGGAGGGGGTAAGTGATGGGGTGAGTAGGGTTGGGGGGCTGATGATAAATGCCTGCGGAGTGGGGTGAGTAAGTGGCGAAGAGGTATGGTGGCGGGATGGTGATTGTAGGGTTGGGGAGGTGTGTGTCGTAAATAGCTTCGAGTGTGTTATGGAGGGCGGTCATGGCTGTGTGTGAGGGCATGGCGGAGAGTGCGAGGGGTTGGCGACGAGGTAGATGTCTACCATCCAACGTATGCCGAATAGGATGGGGGTGGGGTGGTCTGTGTGTTGGTCGGGGGGTAGGAAGATGATTGTTTGCGTTGTTGGGAAGGGTGTAGAGGTGGTGGGTGTACGGTGAGTTGATGTATTTCGAGTGGCGGTATGGTGTGTGCTCCCATCGGGGGGGAACCGGAGTCAACCAATTTCCAATCAATTAAATAACGTCTGGTTACAATTGTACGACTCTCTTTGTACTTGTTATGACGACGACGACCTACTACTAGTTTCGCAAGTGTCGAGATTGTAGTCGATGGAGGTGTTGAGTGTGGTTCGACAACCTCTTACACTAGCAGTGCCTCAAGACGACCAGTAGATGTAGCCGGCTGCTCCACCTCGTTTGAAGAGGAGCCTTGCCACCATCATTTTTGTTTAGACGGAGCGCCCATCGCTTCCTTGCCTTTTAGCTCCGGGGATTGGTAGACACGGTGTCCCTTCTTGTGGCACTTGAAGCAAAGCCCCTCCTCCTGATGTCGCTAGCGATCATGTGGGGTTAAAGCTTTAGCGATGGCGTTCAAGTCAATTCGGCTAGTGTTTGGAGATATCCGACAACGACCACGGCCACGGCCTCCAATGCAACGACCACGACTTCGTCCAAACCCCGATCCTTCATTTCGTTGCCAACGCTTCGACGCCTCGACCATTGGATCGTCACTAGTTCGTTTCCTATTGGGTTGTTCTCCTCTATGGGTAGAGGACTCGGTAGATAGCACGACCCAGATGCGGCGAATCAGTTAAGAGATCGTTGAGAAGAATTTGCAGCTCCACCAAGGGTACAATGTAACCCCTCTGCTGCGATCGACGGGACTTGGCTTGCATCTAAAATTGAAAATTAGCTAGCCCATTTATGAACCGAAGGCACTGAAGATCATCCGTAAGAGGTTGTCGGGACCTTCGTAAAACTCGTTGAACATCATCCGAGTGACCGAGTGTAGTCGGCGTAACTCAAGCTCCCTTTTGTAAGTCCAAGCATGGCGCTAATTGCTTCATCTCGGACGTCTTGCGAATTTCTTCCACCTGAGAGTCTGAAGATGAGTTTGGAATAGCTGCTTGTTGTTTACGGTCGAGCCACAGAATGTTCAAAGGTCCACAGAATTGAGACGTAACCCAAACAAAAATATTGTACGAGTTGGCGTTGATCCCAAGAATGGCGAAGCGTTGAGATTGCGCCTCGAGCTAGTCTTCAAGTACACGTGCATCACGGCTTGATTGGCAGTGAGCGTGAATTGCAGCTTTACGCTGCGTCTCAGGAAGACTTACGGTCATCCCATCAAAGTTTTAGGGGCCGGAATCCCCATTCGCAGATCAATCGGGGTCTCTCCACTCAACTAGTTAATGTAACCTATGATTAGCAGCTACAAGGGGCCATAGTCAATAGTTGAAAAACGAAAATAAAAAAGAGACTGCCTCGGTAACGACGTGTCCTTGTGACAAAGCAATTGACCGGTTGTCACATTTCGTCGAAAAGCCTCCCACTGAGCCACGTAACCAAAAATGAAGTAATTCGAATTTACGTATAATTGAAGAAAGTAGCCCTGACTTAGTAGGCGTAAGAAAGAGACCGTCAATGTCAATCATTTTTGGAACGACGTATGTACTTTCATGATTGATGGTCGACTCGGTAGTAACAGCTTGCGTAACCTTAGCAAAGTGCGTAAGTGAGCTGTCACGAAGGGGACTTGAACAAATGCCGAGAAGACGTAAACAAGATGGTGTTTCCCTTCACGCAGCGACACCCGAACCGGATTCCTACTCAACAAAGTTAAGTCGTCACGAGTCAAGGTAAGACTAGTTTCCTTCGAGCAATTCACGAACGGCAGCGTTGACATGCTTTTCTTTGTGTAAGATCAAACCGGCAAGAAACCAAGTTTTACCGGTACGGGGTTCACGATGTGAAAACGAGTTCAATTTCATAGGCCTTCGAACCTCCGACAAGTAGTACGGCTACCACGTAATTACCAAGTCCAACAGAAGCCATCTCGAATTTATCAATCAGCGTCGAGCGAATCAAGCAACAACAAAAGTTTGCGTCGACCAAAGAGCTCCGAAACCAATAATGTGGCAGTTTGCCTTTTTGAAAGCTAGATGCGGACACAAATATGTCATGTTTTGCTTGCTGCTATTGTCACTGTAGGTTGAAGTGCAGATGAAGGGAGAGATGAGAATCTGCTTTACTATTTGTATGCAACAATAGATTGTATTTGAACAAAGGAATTGTTAAAATAGTTCTATCACCTGCCTCTCTTGAACTACGCTTAAATGGGTCTCGCCTAGCTAGCTTGCATATACTCTCGCTTGGTCTACGTGTCGGGTGTTGAGGCTCTCCAACCGTTGCCAACCGACTAGCGACGCGGTTCAGGCGGCATTGGGAACCTCGTTCAGCGCGTCGTCTAACTAGTTAGATTTATTGTGCGTGTTTGTACGTACTGGGAGGTACTAGTAGTACATTACGCATTAATACCTTCGCTAAATCGCACTAGCGACGTACCCACTGTGTACGTCCTTATTCCGATGGAAAAACACGAATTGGATTTAGTAACGAGTACTTGTACAATGTCTTGCAATGTAGTGTTACGGGATTGTACTCGTCACAGAAGCCTATAGTAGAGGGAGGTGACGAGCACATTTAACCATTTAGTGCTTAATTACAATTTTCTGATAAGCCCACTAAACAACATGACATCTAACATCTTTCTCCATCTCCACTTCCACATGCAATTGCAACAGAAAGCAAGAACAACTTTGTGTTGGCAATCAGCTTTCATAAGGCAAACTGCCACACAGGTTTCGGAGAGTCTTGATCTTCGCGCGCTTTCGTTGTTGCTTGACTCGTTCGAAGCTACTTGGTTGCTTTGACATGGTATCCGTTGGTCCCGGTAAGTACGTCGTAGTCGCAATAGCTGTCGGAAGAATCCATGCATATGACATCGAACTTGTGTTACAACATGAGCCTCCTCACCCTCGTTCTTGTAAAACATGGTTTCTTGCCGCTTTTGTTTTGCCTAACGAAGATATAGTCGACGCGGCCGCTCGTGAACTGTTCAAGGAAACTCGCCTTAGCATGACCGTCGAAGTTTGGACCGTCGGAGTTTAAGACTCCGGTTCGACTCGCTAACAGACAAATTGTGACGTCTTCGACGATTTGCGGATGTTTATTGAGCTGGATCGAAACGAGTTTCAACGGACTTTTTACGTCTCACGTGATTTACGCGCTGCGGATGTGGTGTTTGGGTTTACCTTGGTTGGATGACGAGCAAGCTTCTTTATAGTTCAGTACGACGCGTGTCTTCACCCTTATGGACGGCACACCAATGGAGACTCAAAAAAACGACGTCCAGAATGTCTGTTGGTGTCAAGGTTCACAAGCGCATGCGCAAGACGCGCCGGAGAAGGGGACGTAACGCTGAAATTTACGTGATTAAGGTCACTCCAATCACGGAAAAGCCGGCGAAACTTTACACAAGAAAGGAGCTCACTGCAAAACATCGAAACAACTTCCGGATGTTACTCTACGATGATTTTTCGGAGATACTCGAACCAGTGGACTCGTCGCATGTAAGCCGACATTGGGATCATTCCAAAGAAACAATTAGCCCAATGAAACGTCAGCGTCTCAAAAGATTGTCATTTGCCGAGCGCGATGAGCTTAATCGACAGCTCAAAGACGCAATGGAGGGTGGCTTAACTTGTCTTGATCAAAATAAATTCGGCTCGCCAATTCTATTCGTGCGCAAGTCTTATGGCTCGCTTCATATGTGGATTGACTACCGTGGCCTTACTAATGTTACGCGTAAGGACGCTTACCCCTTACGCGTGCGGACGACACTCTTGATGAGCTGAAGGTCGCGAATTTTTACGCTCATCTTGACTTAACGTTTGCGTCCCGGCAAGTTCGAGCTTTGAGGAGGACGTCAAGTTGTGAGCGAGACAATTTTTTAGACTCCTAATTGTCTTACTAAGCGTGTCGCCATGCCGTTCGGATTGACCAATGCGCCAGCGCCGTTTCAACGGATGGTGAATAACATCATGCGCGAAATTGAAATTGAAATTGTCCACAACAATACCGGCAACTAGACCGGCTGTTGTCTATCGGGCCTCTCTACCTAGCCATTCAGGAATTATAAGCGAGTTTAGTCCGGGTCTCTTTGACTAGTAATACCTATTGACACACCTAGCTTCACTGTGTGTCGACGTTCCTCGGGAGTTAATAAAACTGTAAGCAATCGCAGCAATTGCCACATCCCCCCACCTTAGCCGTAGCAGCGTATTAATTTTACAACATGTACCGTATGCGCCGGTTTTTCACCAAAGGCCGGATGCGTCGGCTGCTGTCTCTGGGCCCTCCCAACTATGTCAAACATGGAACTTACAAGTCAGGGCTAGACCGTGAACCACCTATGTCCAACCTCTCCAAGTGTGGTCGGGGGTTTTACTCCCCCCCGGGGAGGGTCTGAAGCGGTTTGAAAGCGGTGTGCAAGGATGGCTTGGGGAGGTGCGTTATGCGGAGGCTCGGCGAGTGGTCGTGCGTGATTTGGTGCGGTAGACGAGGAGGAGATAATGTAGCCATTGGACGGTGTGTGCGTGGAGTGAAGAAAGGATGCGAGATGTGTCGAGTCGTGCTTTGGTGATTAGTTTGTCGGGAGGGTCGGTGCGGAGGGTGAGGAGGGAGGTGAGACTTGCTATGGTGGTCGAGTGCGGGGTTCCCGTGCGGCTCATGACTATGGGTAAGATATCGACTTCGGTACCTGGCCAGTGGTTTCGGATGGCGTTTGCGAGGGGTGTGTATTTGTCCCTAATCAAGCTAGCTGTGTGGGAGAGGTTGTGGTCGGTGCAGTACTTCCATTCCCCTATCTGTATTTTCCTGATAGATGAGTATCGGCGGCGGCCGTTGTTGTGACCTACGAAGCGAGGTTCGAGGAGGCGTATGAAATCGGGTTTGTGCGCCGGGGGACGTAATGCAGGTGGGAGGATTTCGGGGGGGAGGATAGCGGGGCACGAGGTTAGAGAGTCGGGCGAGAGACCTTCGTCTGCGTCAACAAGGCGGGTGGGCATGTGGGTGGGGTGTGGAGGGTGGCAGTCGAGGGGGGTGGAGGGGGGGGTGGGGCGGGTGAAGGACTTGATGGGTTTGTTACCGAAGTCTGCAGTGATAGTCTCCCAGCGTCCTCCGTTGTGGCGTTCCAGGAGGGAGAGTAGGAGTTGTAGCGCGCTGTTGTGACGGTCCTGTCTTAGGCCAGACATGGAAGGGCAGTTACCGGCCATGTGGCCGTTGCTGGTGAATTGGCCACACATGGGACATCTCATGGTGGGGTTGTGTGTGAGGAGGCGGGTGTTGTGGACGCCCCATATGAACTCTTGTTTGTGGGTGAATTGGGTGTTGGTGAGTGTTGCGTGTTTTTTGTGGAAGGTGAAGTCGGCGCCGTCTGCCGCGGCGCGGGCGAGGAGGGCGCCGTGTTTGGATGTTTGTGAGAGGGGTGTAAGTGTGTGTTTGCAGCTGTGGGTGTGTGCGTCGGCTTTGAGGTTTGTGTATTTGTAAGGTATGGGTGCCCCTTGAGTCTGTGGTATGAGGGTGTAAGGCCAGGTCCAGTGACCAATGGACACGTCGGAGCCTGTGTTGTATGTGGTGTTTGGTGTTTGGCCATCCGCTATCTGGTTAGCGAGTGCGTCAGCGTGGTCGTTGCCGAGTGAGTGGTTGTGTGCTTTAATTTTCCCGAGATGTGTGCGGATGCCTGCGTTGCAGCGGGTGATGATGGTGTGTGTGATAGAGAGGAGTGTGTCGCGGTGGATGTTATGCCTATAAGCGGAGGGGCAGTTAAGGTATCCTTGTATGAGACGGAGGGAGCACGCACTGTCAGTTAGGAGGTGGGTATGGCCTAGTTGGAGGCCTATGTCAATGCCAGCTAGTTCGGCTCGATTGATAGTATGGGAGGGAGGGGTAGAGGTCACCAGGATTTTGACGTTGGTGTCCGAGGCTGGGTGGGTGGCTGCGGCCCCTAGAGGGGAGCTGCTTCCTTTTTTAGAGCCGTCTGTGTATACGAAGTCCTGCCAGTTCCAAGCAAGAGTGCTTTTGGTGGGGGAGTATGTTAGTTGTGTGCGTTCTTGGATGGGGTAGGTAAGGGGGTGAGTGGGGTTGGAGGGGAAGTAGTATATGCCTGCGGAGTGAGGTGAGTAGGAGTCTGTGAGGTGTGGAGGTGGGATGGTGATGGTGGGGTTCGGGAGGTGTGTGTCGTATATGGACTCGAGGGTGTTGTGGAGTGCGGTCATGGCAGTGTGTGAGGGTAGGGTGGGGAGTGCGAGGGAGTTAGCTACGAGGTAGATGTCGACCATCCAACGTGTTCCGAATGGGGTAGGGGTGGGGTGGCCTGTGTGCTGGTCGGGGGGTAAGAAGGTGTTCGCGTCATTGGGAAGGGTGTATAGGTGATGAGTGTAGGGGGAGTTGATATATTTGGAGTGGCGGTACGGGGTGTGTTCCCAACGGGGGAGTATGAGGATGGTAGCGCTGGGGGTGTGTGTGGCTGTGCGGTGTGCGCTGGTGATTGCATGTTCCATGGCTCGGCGCATGCATTCGTGGTCGTATTCGGGGTTGGCTATGTTGGTGCCTTGCCATGTGTGTGGGGCATTGCTGCCGCTGGATGAAAAGACTATGTCTTCGGGGTAGAGTGAGTGGTAGGTGTGCGAGTGGATGGATTTATTGAGGGGGTCTGAGTAGAGTTCTGTCTGGATGTGGAATGTTTGATGGAGAGCCGAGAGGAGGTCTTCTCTGGTGGCCCATCTGTTGCGGGTGGTGGTGGCGGGTGAAGGGGAGTGGATTTCAGAGCGGGAGCCTAGGCGAGTGAGGAGGTTGTAGACCTCCTCTTCGAACGTGTGGTCGGAAAGGTCGGGGCGGAAGAGTTGGTATAGGTGGCGGACGCGGGGGCCGTTAAGGGTGGTTACCGCGCGGCCGTCTGGGGTGCATAGGATGGTTGTGTCTTGGAGTGATGGGTGTGTGTGGATGGCGAATTTACCGGTTGGGAGCATGTCGAGGTCAGGGTTGATGGGGGTGTGGTTGAATGTGATAAGGCGGTGTGTCCAGGGTGGCGGTCCGGGTTCTGGCAGGATGGGTGTGGTGGAGGGGACAAAGCCGGAGTTAAATGCGGTGAGGGCGGTGGGGCCTGAGGGGGTCTCACTGATGGTGTCGTGTAGTTGAAGGCAAGGCGCCCATTGGACCTCGTGGAGGCGGGTGAGGTCGTGTCGCTTGCCGCGAGCGCACCAGTCGCATTGCCATGAGGCGGGGCCTAGGGCGGGGCGGCATTGGGAATGGACGGCGAAGTGCGGGCATGTGCTGCAGGTGGAGGTGGGTTCTAAGTGCAGAGGGTTGTGGCATATGGAGCAGTCGGCGGGGGTGGGGGTGGGTAGGTTTACCGAGGTGGGGGTGGAAGAGATGAGTTGGAAGCCGTCGTCCAGTTGGAGTTGTATATCCCATTCCGTGAGGTGTTCCGGGGCCCATTCGACCATGTATTGGGTTTGTCCGTATTCTGTGTCTTTGTGTTTGGAGATGATGCGCGTCACGTCGCAGGGGGGGAAATGGTGGTCTGAGGGGGAGAGGTATTCTGTGTCTATGTGTGTGAAGGGTGCAGTGGGGGAGTATTTTTTGGCGCGGGAGGAGTGGGAGAAGGGGGAGAGAGTGTGAGGGGGGCGGGGAAGGTGTGGCGTGAGGAGGGGAACCCAAGAGGGGTGGAGAGTGGTGGGGGGGGATGCTTGTTTGGGGTTGAGGTTTGTGACGGGGAGGCGGTTGTGGACAGTGTCGGTGGGTTCGGTGAGGACTGCGGCGAGAAGGCGTACTGGGATAGTGAGGGAGGTGTTGGACCCCGTTAGTTTGGTGATTGACTGGCAGGATTTGAGGATGAAGGAGGAAGGGGTGGCGCGGAGGAGGACTTGTGACCAGTCGGTTATGTGATTTTGCCAGAGGGGGTTAAGACGGGGAAGGAGGGAGGTGTGTGTCTTGCGGGGGGAGAATTCGTGGTATGCTTGTTTGTATGTGTGTGGGTCTGTGATGTGTGTGGCTCTGTCTCTGAGGGACGTGAGGAGTGTGGCGTCCTGGTTGGTGAAGTGGGTGCGGATTGTTGAGGCAATGGGGTTGGTGAGGGAGAGGGGGGGGATGTTGTGAAACCTGGTTCCGGCGTCGCGTTGGGCGCGCACTAGGCTTCTGAGTGTGGGGGGGGATAGACTGCCTGACATTATCGATTCAGTGGGCCAATGGGAGTATGTTGTGGAGATGGTGTGAATGTGGGCTCTGGCCATGTGGCCCCTATAACCGGGGGAGTTCAGTATTTTGTGGAGGTGGCAGACGGTGAGTTGTGCGGCATGTGTTTTGAGGGAGGGGAGGCCATAGCCGAGGTCGGAGGTGGGCCGGTGGAGGGCAGTGCGGGGGAGGTTACGTACCGAGGAGACGGCTGATCGGAGGGCGCGGCATATTTGACCTTCGAGGGTGTCCAATTGGGAGTCGCTGAAGAGGCCGAGTTGGAGGGTAAAGTGTTTTCCGATGAGGAGGCCACGGATGACGCGAATTCTGCGGGACTGGGTTAGTAGGGAGGAGGAGAGGGCGTTGATGAGGGATGTGGTGGTGCGTTTGAGTTCGTGCCAGTGTTTGGTGAAGGTGAGGGAGGTGTTGAGTTCGACCCCAAGTACGCGGTATGTATCCGAGGGGCCGATGGAGGGGATGGGTTCCGGGGTGGAGTTGATGGTGATGTACTGTGATTGGAGGCGGGATGCGAGGAGGGTGATGTTGGCAAGGGAGAGGGCGTTTCCTGAACGCCAAAGGGCGCCGGTGATGCAGCATTTGCGGATGTTGACTGTCATACCTGTGTAGGCGCTGAAGAGGGAGAGTTTCCTTAGCTGGATGGCCATGTTCGGGGTCGAGCCCGTGGCTATGCTGAGGTCGTCGGCGAATCCGTGTCCGGGGTATGTGGCTGTGGGTTCTGTTGGGTCGACGTTAGTGGCGGGGGGCCCTGGGCGGTAGCCTCGGCTACCCACAGTGAGCCATCGGAGAAAGGGTTCAAGGAAGAGGGTGAAGAGAAAGGGGGAGAGGGTGTCTCCCTGGAGGGTTCCGCGATTAATGTCTATGGAGGGGGTGGGACCATACGGTGTAATGTAGTCTGTGGATGAGACTCCGTAGAGGTGTTCGCATGTATCAACAAAAGTGGAGGGCATACCGAGTTGTCTCATGTGTTTGAACATGATGCGGTGGTCGGCTGCGTTGAAGGCGCCCTTGAAGTCTGCGTACATGACGTAGATGTCTTTGCTGTGGAGTTTTGCGTCCTCCATGGCCATGATGATGGAGGAGAGGGCGTCGTGGATGTTTCGGTGTTGTCGAAAGCCGTCCTGTTGGTCGCTGAGGATGCCGTGAGTTTCGGCATATTTCGAGCCTGCGTCTTTGATTAGTGCTGTCCATAGCTTAAGAAGGTTATTCATGAGGGCGATGGGGCGGTAGTTGTCAAGGAGGGTGGGGTCCCCTTTTTTATGTAGTAGGCATGTTGTGCTATGGCACCATTCAGGGGGTGTGTAGGAGTTATGGGCCAGGAGGGATAGGAGGGAGAAGAGGGTGGAGCGGGTCTCCGGGGGTAGGAACTTGATAATTTCGTTGGGGATACCGTCGGGGCCGGGGGCTTTGCCTGTGCCTTTTATCGAATGTATCGCGGGTAATCATGTCGGCTAGTGTGAGTGTGGGGTCCCCTCGGGGTTCGATGTTGAAGTTGTCAGGGTTGTCAGGGTGTTCCCAAGGGGGTATTGGGAGGTCGGGCGGGGTGGCTCGCGTGAGTTCGGTGGTGAAGTGGGAGTGGACCGCCTGAATGACGGCTGAGGGGGAGGATACTGTGCGGGTGGTGGTGGCGGGTGAAGGGGAGTGGATTTCAGAGCGGGAGCCTAGGCGAGTGAGGAGGTTGTAGACCTCCTCTTCGAACGTGTGGTCGGAAAGGTCGGGGCGGAAGAGTTGGTATAGGTGGCGGACGCGGGGGCCGTTAAGGGTGGTTACCGCGCGGCCGTCTGGGGTGCATAGGATGGTTGTGTCTTGGAGTGATGGGTGTGTGTGGATGGCGAATTTACCGGTTGGGAGCATGTCGAGGTCAGGGTTGATGGGGGTGTGGTTGAATGTGATAAGGCGGTGTGTCCAGGGTGGCGGTCCGGGTTCTGGCAGGATGGGTGTGGTGGAGGGGACAAAGCCGGAGTTAAATGCGGTGAGGGCGGTGGGGCCTGAGGGGGTCTCACTGATGGTGTCGTGTAGTTGAAGGCAAGGCGCCCATTGGACCTCGTGGAGGCGGGTGAGGTCGTGTCGCTTGCCGCGAGCGCACCAGTCGCATTGCCATGAGGCGGGGCCTAGGGCGGGGCGGCATTGGGAATGGACGGCGAAGTGCGGGCATGTGCTGCAGGTGGAGGTGGGTTCTAAGTGCAGAGGGTTGTGGCATATGGAGCAGTCGGCGGGGGTGGGGGTGGGTAGGTTTACCGAGGTGGGGGTGGAAGAGATGAGTTGGAAGCCGTCGTCCAGTTGGAGTTGTATATCCCATTCCGTGAGGTGTTCCGGGGCCCATTCGACCATGTATTGGGTTTGTCCGTATTCTGTGTCTTTGTGTTTGGAGATGATGCGCGTCACGTCGCAGGGGGGGAAATGGTGGTCTGAGGGGGAGAGGTATTCTGTGTCTATGTGTGTGAAGGGTGCAGTGGGGGAGTATTTTTTGGCGCGGGAGGAGTGGGAGAAGGGGGAGAGAGTGTGAGGGGGGCGGGGAAGGTGTGGCGTGAGGAGGGGAACCCAAGAGGGGTGGAGAGTGGTGGGGGGGGATGCTTGTTTGGGGTTGAGGTTTGTGACGGGGAGGCGGTTGTGGACAGTGTCGGTGGGTTCGGTGAGGACTGCGGCGAGAAGGCGTACTGGGATAGTGAGGGAGGTGTTGGACCCCGTTAGTTTGGTGATTGACTGGCAGGATTTGAGGATGAAGGAGGAAGGGGTGGCGCGGAGGAGGACTTGTGACCAGTCGGTTATGTGATTTTGCCAGAGGGGGTTAAGACGGGGAAGGAGGGAGGTGTGTGTCTTGCGGGGGGAGAATTCGTGGTATGCTTGTTTGTATGTGTGTGGGTCTGTGATGTGTGTGGCTCTGTCTCTGAGGGACGTGAGGAGTGTGGCGTCCTGGTTGGTGAAGTGGG